>CAICTM010000093.1:0-64525 GCA_903772945.1 Seminavis robusta | reverse complement strand
AAGAGAAAGGACGATGCCATGGACGAAGACAGACAGACGACACCAAAAAGACGGACAGTATGGTCGAAATTAGGGCTCACAAGTGCATCCTCACGGCGCGGGCCGAGTACTTTAAAGCATTCTTTCGAAAGGGATACACCAATAACAACACCAATGGGGGAAACAACAACAACACCAATACCGCAACAACCACGTTCCGAGAGGCAGAAGAATGTGTCATTCACGTCGAACCAGACTTTGCACCCTGTCATATCCGATACATGATGGAATTCATTTACACCAATCGAATTCAATCCATCAAGGAAATATCCACCGATGATCTACTCGCATTGTTGCATCTATCCGATCGTTGGCTCATTCGAGATCTCAAGCGACTCGTGGAACATGAACTCATTCGCAATCACATGACAATCCAATCCGTCGCACGCATGTACGGGGCTACCGAAGATTTCCACGCCAATCGATTGTCGAGGGCGTGCATTGATTTCATCATGGACAATCTGCGACAATTGGCGGGAAATTCGTCCTTTGAAGAGGAAATGAAAAATTATCCTCACTTGTGCATTCCCGTTCTCAAGGCTGCGGCAGAAATGATCCCCGAAGGACCGTTGCACAAGAAACAACGAACGGATCATGGATCCTCTACTACCGCTGCGGCGACACCGTCTTCTAACGCGGCGGCTGGATTGGGGTCGTCGCCAGTGCCTGATTCGGATCCTTAGACTTGTTACGTAGGGAACAAACAACATCCATACACTACCGTGGGCGAACGGCTTCTACTATCTGTGTGTCGCTTTTTTCATTTCCATCTATATCCACTATACGATTTCTCATCGACAGCACACCATTATTCAATTAATTGATAAAAACAATTAGGAAAACTGGGTCACTATTGCACATCTAGCTAGTTACCGTAGCTGGCTAGATAGTGATACCGTAGATGCCAATTTGCAAACCACTTTCTTCATTCTCCTCTCATAGCATAGTACCCCAAGAACGAACATTGTACCGGCACCGGTAAATAGCTACCACCGGACCGGTACTGGTGGCTAGGAGACATTCCCTAGTAGTCCATGGACCAATGCTTCCGTCTCGAGCAGTTCCTGGTCCATGCCGGTATATGCGGAAGGTAGCTTTGGGCTCGAGTTGCTGCTGGAATGTGGAATCTCACGCATCTCCAGCAAGCTATCATTGGCTGGCTCTCCTGCTGCTGCTGCTGAAAACCGAAAGACAGTGGGTGAGTGGGGACTCCCAGTCCTCTTTTGCTGAAAGAAATCATTGAACTCTTGTTGCATAGTATCCAGCATGACATTTCGCTGCTCTTCCCAATCCTTTTTCATAGATTCCATCTGATCGGCGTGCACGTCGGATAGTTCTGCTTTATCACACACCAGCTGTTGCTCCAATTGTTTGATAGTCGCCTTCAATTCCCCATTCTTTGCCATCTCACTTGCCAGGAGCTGATTGCCAGAGTTGATCTTTGACAGGGATGCCTCTAGTAGTTCATCCGACAAAGTCGCGCCTTGCTGGATCTCCTTTTTCAACTGGGTAAGCAAGCAAACCAAAGCAAGCAAGCAAAGATTCAAATATAGATGAGCCATCTTGTAAGAAGAACGCACAAAAAGAAATCCATAACCAATCTCTTGACTCATTCCTACCCGTTCTATTTCTTCCCCATGTCGCGTTTCCATGTTTGTCATGTTCCGATCAAAAGCCTCTTGAAGTCCCTCTAGTATCTCTTTGTGCTTTTGTGACAATATCGTTTTTGTGGATTGCAATGAGTTCTGGAGCCTTTCCTCATGTTGGCTATTGAGTTTTTGGATAGCGGCTTCGTGTTTTCCTTTCAAACGGACAATCTCTCGATGGTGATCCTTGACGAGAGAAGCACGGTCTGCAGCATCTCGTATCCGTGTCAACCGGTCCACAATCGTAGCGTCATGTGTAGGTGACGCTGCTGCGTCCGAGTTGTGTGCTGCTGCTCGGGGTGCTCCAGCAAGACCCCGCCACTCTTGTAGCTCCATCCCCAGGCGTCGAATCTCCTTGGCTTGTGCTAGTTTCTCAATTTTGGTTTGCTCTAGCTCTTGTCGAAGCCGTTTCACTTCCCGATCACGGCTTAGCAAGGCTTGTTTGGTTTGATTCAGCTCTGATGTGACTTGTCGAATTTGCTGTTGTTGTTGCTGCTGCTGTACCAAGGGACTGTCCAATGGTGTGTTGTTGCCATTATTTCCTGGCGACTGATTGTTGCTCTTGGGATTGGCTGGTTCCTCCAGCACCGTGCTGCCAGTGTTTATTCTGTGTTCGCTCCCTGGCCTCTTTGAATTTATCCCTCCTGAGGACATTTGATGGCCCCTCGGTGTTTGTGTTGAGTTGTCGTGTGGATCCTGAATGCCCTGCTGCCCTGCTTTTGTTGTAGCTGGCATTGGAGAGACCGAATCCATGGAAACATCTTGTTGTGGTCTTTCATCTGTCCAGTGACCATTGGGAGTATTCCCCGAATTATTTTCGGAGCGGACACACGCAACAGCCCTTGTGCATCTAGTATGGCCTGTAAGGCTTCAATTTGTTGCAAGGCTGCGTGGAAATCTCTCATCATTTGGCTGGAATCAATTGCATTAATCGAGCCAATGGAGGCTTCTGAATTCTCTTGGAGCTTTGTGGCATTCTGAGTCAATTCTGTTCTTTCTTGCCCTCCCAGAAGTGGTATGCTGCCGATTGGTTCTGCTGCCTGCTCCTGCTTGCGTGGATTTCTGCCAACATCATGTTGTTCGAGTTTTTGAGCAAACGCGGTCTGGCCACCAATGCCAATATCCCCAACTTGTTGGAAAAGACCAGATGGATCTGGAAACTGCTCTTGTACACCGGTAATAGGATAATGACGATGATGCTGTCCCTCTTCTATTTCCCGTTTTGTTGGCGATTTTTCATCTACTGGCCCATCGGTGGCAGACTGAGCCCTCCAGGGATTTGGAGAGTGACCTAACGTTCGCTTTATTCGATGCTCCAATGATACATCATCACAGAACGTAGCATTGTCATCATTCTCGCTACTTGTATTTGAGTCTGGCAGTTGTTGTGCATACCCCGACATCACTTCTTGCCAATACAATACTCCAGTAGGACAAAAGGACAGCACAACACCCCCAAGGGAAAGATTCGATTGGAAAATGAAACGGCCAATTCAGAGAGAGATGGCCAAAAGCCAATGCGGCTGAAGTGCGTGTGACAGCTCGTCTGTGAATGGTCCCTAAATATTTCTGGCCGCTGTGCTAGCTTCAAATCTGGATCCACCAAAAAAATGCATGAGAGGCAGGCCATGCAGACAGTCACCGACCACACCCACCTCAACAACTCCAGGGCCTACCATAACCCTTGGTCCATCTACCTACTCTTTGTTCTTCCCCATGTATATTTCCAGGCCTCAATCCTGGACCAACTTCAAAACCCTCCTCTGATTCCCAGGTCCCACTCCTGGTCCCACACTGGGACCAACACCAGGACGGATCCTGGACTTTAAATCCCTGGATCGTATCGGGCCCCACTCTTAGACCAACTCCTGGACCTGTCTTTGGTCCAACTCCCGGCCTCACTCCTGGTCCCACATCAGGACCAACAACAGGGGCTCATGAACCAACCCCCTGGTTGGCAATATCCTTGATTGAAGTATGGATCTTCTAGACTAGCTCCTCGAGCGCTAGGTAGTTTGCTTAAGTGGCTGCATTGCCAGCTGCCCATTCTGTCGATCCCCGCTGCGAAGACGGTGAGGTCCCAAGCTTTCACTGTACTGATCAGTTTGAGGTGCCTTTTTACTGATTCTCTGGATGTTGTGTTGAGTGGGACTCTACTCCCACCAAAGAAAATGTGTACAACTAGTTGGAAACGACTAGGCAGCGAGTGTATCATGAAAGGAAGAATTTATTGATGCATTAACGTATACAAGGGCTTTCTACCCAATACCCATCTATTGTTCGGTTGGTTTGGTTGATGGTGGCAACGGTAAACAAAGGGTGTCTATGTATCTCCAGAAACAACCCTCTGTGGAGGCCGTGGCCTTGTGTCTTTATTAGAGTGCTCTCCTCGATGAAGATTCATGCGCCCCATGGTTCTTGGCCGACTTCTTGAGGCAATCACAGAAGTATCGCGACTTGTGGGTCGATCGTCGTTGCTTGGGATTCGAAATAGGACCTTACGCCTCCTTCGGCGCCGAGTAGCAATGGCAGGGGAAAGCTCGGCAGTCTGTGGCGGGTTTACGCTACTGGTGAATACCATTGCTGTTGTTGGTGGTGGTTTGGAATTGCTGGTGTTGTTGCTTGTGATGATTGTATCCGCTTGCTCTTACCCATCAAGATATTGTGGTTGGATTGCAATTGCAGTAGACGAAGATAGATCAATGAGACCCAAGCAATCAGTGCAAGTACCACCTTGCCCTTGCCCAGTCGGGAGTCTGTCTTGCGGGTGGTAGTGTGTGATGCAAAAGCTCTTTGCCGCTTCAGTAGTCATTGAAACAAAGATCTCTCAATAAGACTCTCACTATTAAATAAACTGCAAAGAGAAGATATAACACCGGCAATAAGACCAACCACATACTGAGAGGATTCCGATTTCACCTTAAGTAGCCCCAGAAGGTATCCAATGCGATCCGATTGGATTCGATTCCGTACCTGAAAGAGCCACGTACCAATCGTTGCAGTTTACTCAAGCCTACTGGCACGAATGGTTCGTGTACTCAACAGATCCGATCGTTACGTTCGAGCTACTCAAGCAAAGAGGCAAACAACTGGCAAATCCCGTGTTCGATCGATCGTCTCTGTAGCACCGGTGCTACCGGTGGCTAGCTACTGTAATCAGTTCTTCATTTCAGAGCTCATTATTTTCAATCTTCAACTCTATAAAGGAACTCTGCCAAAATTCCAGCAGCTCAACCAACCAATTGCTTAGTTGACAAACAATTACTCCACCATGGCCCACAATGCCAATGATGGAGCCTTTGGGTTGGAAGACGTGCGGATTGCCTGAAGCACCCACGGAAAAGCCCAAGTACAACCGGGATACCATCGACTCTTCGTCAATTCATGAGCTGGCTGCACAAAGGACGTACACCAACGGCCCAGTGCTTTGGGCGGCATCCAACCACACACGTTGCCGATACTTGAAATGGCGTGCGTAAGGTACGACGAGTTGACTTCAAAGACCCGAGCAGAATCCAACTTGCCGCTCCTCTACTCTTGAGCAAGACAAGAAGGCTATTTCCTTTACATGCCCATCAAAGGTGCACATGGAATGGAACCTCGGCAATCCAACCAAGTCCATCCTGTGAACGAAGTGGTCAAGGAAGTCAGAAAGCGGAGACTCAACACCGGCAAGAAGTCCTGTGCCACCAGGGATTTGACGGAAACTGAGTATCGCAAGGTGGTCCATGAACTCTACGGCAAGGGAGCTTTGAATCGACCAACCGTACAGCCTGCATGTTGAAGCAGCAAGTCCATCTTATCACCAGGACGGACGACATCTCAAGTTGAAGTATTCCGACCTACAAGCCGCATCCAGACTTCCCTTTTGCGCTCAGTTGCAGGTGCATTGGTCCAAGAATTTTCGAAGAACGACAATGCCCTGACCAAATCATTCTTGGGTCGATGGATACCGACTTTTGTGCTATGCTCGATTGGCGAATTACATGGAGCGTCCTTCAACTACGGGATGGCGCCGCTGGTCGGGAAGATGCATTCCTCTTTACTCCGAAAGCGATCCAAGTTGGCTCCAAGCACTGCAACGCAGCCTACCGCAACATTCTCAAGGCTGTCTTTTTGTCGGCTCCATTTCTGGCTGTGGCGCTCTCATTGCCGGTGTTCTTGGAGTCACAGCATTCGGAAGTTTGCTGAACTCTGGCAAGAGGGATGGGTGCTACGCTGACGAAGTTGACATTCGAGGTCGCTGGAAGGCTCCTTTCTGGACGGGTTGTTATGCCTACATTTCCCTGAACAGCCCTGGATCACGCTCGTGTTGCCGAAAAGCTTTGCATGGGGGCTCTATTGCCTACAAGCTACCCCGGATGCCAAGAGAGTACTCCCGACTGGTTGATTGAGCATGTGGTGCCAAGGACACATGCGTTTTACACGGTGTCAACGACATTTCGCTTCCTTGGCTCTGCCTCTGTTGTGGGCTGCTCTTGACATCTTGGGAGGAGAGGATTGAGCCTCCCGTTCGTGTTAGATCCAAGATGCGTACGACGCATCAAGGCCGATATTCCTGTTGGCGTCAACCCTGTGGTGAAATGCCTCTCTCTATTTGGACCACAACACCAAGCCCACATCAACGAAATCGAGCCGTGGATAGGGAGGGGCGGTGGCACGGTGGTGGCACTAGGGAACGACCGGCAGGCAGCACTCGTCAAGTTGCCATCAGTCTCGGCAGGTGACGGCTATGCAAACGCAAGCGGCAAAGAGCTTTTGCATCACACACTACCACCCGCAAGACAGACTCCCGACTGGGCAAGGGCAAGGTGGTACTTGCACTGATTGCTTGGGTCTCATTGATCTATCTTCGTCTACTGCAATTGCAATCCAACCACAATATCTTGATGGGTAAGAGCAAGCGGATACAATCATCACAAGCAACAACCACCAGCAATTCCAAACCACCACCAACAACAGCAATGGTATTCACCAGTAGCGTAAACCCGCCACAGACTGCCGAGCTTTCCCCTGCCATTGCTACTCGGCGCCGAAGGAGGCGTAAGGTCCTATTTCGAATCCCAAGCAACGACGATCGACCCACAAGTCGCGATACTTCTGTGATTGCCTCAAGAAGTCGGCCAAGAACCATGGGGCGCATGAATCTTCATCGAGGAGAGCACTCTAATAAAGACACAAGGCCACGGCCTCCACAGAGGGTTGTTTCTGGAGATACATAGACACCCTTTGTTTACCGTTGCCACCATCAACCAAACCAACCGAACAATAGATGGGTATTGGGTAGAAAGCCCTTGTATACGTTAATGCATCAATAAATTCTTCCTTTCATGATACACTCGCTGCCTAGTCGTTTCCAACTAGTTGTACACATTTTCTTTGGTGGGAGTAGAGTCCCACTCAACACAACATCCAGAGAATCAGTAAAAAGGCACCTCAAACTGATCAGTACAGTGAAAGCTTGGGACCTCACCGTCTTCGCAGCGGGGATCGACAGAATGGGCAGCTGGCAATGCAGCCACTTAAGCAAACTACCTAGCGCTCGAGGAGCTAGTCTAGAAGATCCATACTTCAATCAAGGATATTGCCAACCAGGGGGTTGGTTCATGAGCCCCTGTTGTTGGTCCTGATGTGGGACCAGGAGTGAGGCCGGGAGTTGGACCAAAGACAGGTCCAGGAGTTGGTCTAAGAGTGGGGCCCGATACGATCCAGGGATTTAAAGTCCAGGATCCGTCCTGGTGTTGGTCCCAGTGTGGGACCAGGAGTGGGACCTGGGAATCAGAGGAGGGTTTTGAAGTTGGTCCAGGATTGAGGCCTGGAAATATACATGGGGAAGAACAAAGAGTAGGTAGATGGACCAAGGGTTATGGTAGGCCCTGGAGTTGTTGAGGTGGGTGTGGTACGGTGACTGTCTGCATGGCCTGCCTCTCATGCATTTTTTTGGTGGATCCAGATTTGAAGCTAGCACAGCGGCCAGAAATATTTAGGGACCATTCACAGACGAGCTGTCACACGCACTTCAGCCGCATTGGCTTTTGGCCATCTCTCTCTGAATTGGCCGTTTCATTTTCCAATCGAATCTTTCCCTTGGGGGTGTTGTGCTGTCCTTTTGTCCTACTGGAGTATTGTATTGGCAAGAAGTGATGTCGGGGTATGCACAACAACTGCCAGACTCAAATACAAGTAGCGAGAATGATGACAATGCTACGTTCTGTGATGATGTATCATTGGAGCATCGAATAAAGCGAACGTTAGGTCACTCTCCAAATCCCTGGAGGGCTCAGTCTGCCACCGATGGGCCAGTAGATGAAAAATCGCCAACAAAACGGGAAATAGAAGAGGGACAGCATCATCGTCATTATCCTATTACCGGTGTACAAGAGCAGTTTCCAGATCCATCTGGTCTTTTCCAACAAGTTGGGGATATTGGCATTGGTGGCCAGACCGCGTTTGCTCAAAAACTCGAACAACAT
Organism: Seminavis robusta; assembly: GCA_903772945.1. Taxonomy (NCBI): domain Eukaryota; phylum Bacillariophyta; class Bacillariophyceae; order Naviculales; family Naviculaceae; genus Seminavis; species Seminavis robusta. The sequence goes on along the minus strand of CAICTM010000093.1, from coordinate 56,367 downwards.
GATGTTGGCAGAAATCCACGCAAGCAGGAGCAGGCAGCAGAACCAATCGGCAGCATACCACTTCTGGGAGGGCAAGAAAGAACAGAATTGACTCAGAATGCCACAAAGCTCCAAGAGAATTCAGAAGCCTCCATTGGCTCGATTAATGCAATTGATTCCAGCCAAATGATGAGAGATTTCCACGCAGCCTTGCAACAAATTGAAGCCTTACAGGCCATACTAGATGCACAAGGGCTGTTGCGTGTGTCCGCTCCCGAAAATAATTCGGGGAATACTCCCAATGGTCACTGGACAGATGAAAGACCACAACAAGATGTTTCCATGGATTCGGTCTCTCCAATGCCAGCTACAACAAAAGCAGGGCAGCAGGGCATTCAGGATCCACACGACAACTCAACACAAACACCGAGGGGCCATCAAATGTCCTCAGGAGGGATAAATTCAAAGAGGCCAGGGAGCGAACACAGAATAAACACTGGCAGCACGGTGCTGGAGGAACCAGCCAATCCCAAGAGCAACAATCAGTCGCCAGGAAATAATGGCAACAACACACCATTGGACAGTCCCTTGGTACAGCAGCAGCAACAACAACAGCAAATTCGACAAGTCACATCAGAGCTGAATCAAACCAAACAAGCCTTGCTAAGCCGTGATCGGGAAGTGAAACGGCTTCGACAAGAGCTAGAGCAAACCAAAATTGAGAAACTAGCACAAGCCAAGGAGATTCGACGCCTGGGGATGGAGCTACAAGAGTGGCGGGGTCTTGCTGGAGCACCCCGAGCAGCAGCACACAACTCGGACGCAGCAGCGTCACCTACACATGACGCTACGATTGTGGACCGGTTGACACGGATACGAGATGCTGCAGACCGTGCTTCTCTCGTCAAGGATCACCATCGAGAGATTGTCCGTTTGAAAGGAAAACACGAAGCCGCTATCCAAAAACTCAATAGCCAACATGAGGAAAGGCTCCAGAACTCATTGCAATCCACAAAAACGATATTGTCACAAAAGCACAAAGAGATACTAGAGGGACTTCAAGAGGCTTTTGATCGGAACATGACAAACATGGAAACGCGACATGGGGAAGAAATAGAACGGGTAGGAATGAGTCAAGAGATTGGTTATGGATTTCTTTTTGTGCGTTCTTCTTACAAGATGGCTCATCTATATTTGAATCTTTGCTTGCTTGCTTTGGTTTGCTTGCTTACCCAGTTGAAAAAGGAGATCCAGCAAGGCGCGACTTTGTCGGATGAACTACTAGAGGCATCCCTGTCAAAGATCAACTCTGGCAATCAGCTCCTGGCAAGTGAGATGGCAAAGAATGGGGAATTGAAGGCGACTATCAAACAATTGGAGCAACAGCTGGTGTGTGATAAAGCAGAACTATCCGACGTGCACGCCGATCAGATGGAATCTATGAAAAAGGATTGGGAAGAGCAGCGAAATGTCATGCTGGATACTATGCAACAAGAGTTCAATGATTTCTTTCAGCAAAAGAGGACTGGGAGTCCCCACTCACCCACTGTCTTTCGGTTTTCAGCAGCAGCAGCAGGAGAGCCAGCCAATGATAGCTTGCTGGAGATGCGTGAGATTCCACATTCCAGCAGCAACTCGAGCCCAAAGCTACCTTCCGCATATACCGGCATGGACCAGGAACTGCTCGAGACGGAAGCATTGGTCCATGGACTACTAGGGAATGTCTCCTAGCCACCAGTACCGGTCCGGTGGTAGCTATTTACCGGTGCCGGTACAATGTTCGTTCTTGGGGTACTATGCTATGAGAGGAGAATGAAGAAAGTGGTTTGCAAATTGGCATCTACGGTATCACTATCTAGCCAGCTACGGTAACTAGCTAGATGTGCAATAGTGACCCAGTTTTCCTAATTGTTGTTATCAATTAATTGAATAATGGTGTGCTGTCGATGAGAAATCGTATAGTGGATATAGATGGAAATGAAAAAAGCGACACACAGATAGTAGAAGCCGTTCGCCCACGGTAGTGTATGGATGTTGTTTGTTCCCTACGTAACAAGTCTAAGGATCCGAATCAGGCACTGGCGACGACCCCAATCCAGCCGCCGCGTTAGAAGACGGTGTCGCCGCAGCGGTAGTAGAGGATCCATGATCCGTTCGTTGTTTCTTGTGCAACGGTCCTTCGGGGATCATTTCTGCCGCAGCCTTGAGAACGGGAATGCACAAGTGAGGATAATTTTTCATTTCCTCTTCAAAGGACGAATTTCCCGCCAATTGTCGCAGATTGTCCATGATGAAATCAATGCACGCCCTCGACAATCGATTGGCGTGGAAATCTTCGGTAGCCCCGTACATGCGTGCGACGGATTGGATTGTCATGTGATTGCGAATGAGTTCATGTTCCACGAGTCGCTTGAGATCTCGAATGAGCCAACGATCGGATAGATGCAACAATGCGAGTAGATCATCGGTGGATATTTCCTTGATGGATTGAATTCGATTGGTGTAAATGAATTCCATCATGTATCGGATATGACAGGGTGCAAAGTCTGGTTCGACGTGAATGACACATTCTTCTGCCTCTCGGAACGTGGTTGTTGCGGTATTGGTGTTGTTGTTGTTTCCCCCATTGGTGTTGTTATTGGTGTATCCCTTTCGAAAGAATGCTTTAAAGTACTCGGCCCGCGCCGTGAGGATGCACTTGTGAGCCCTAATTTCGACCATACTGTCCGTCTTTTTGGTGTCGTCTGTCTCGTCTTCGTCCATGGCATCGTCCTTTCTCTTTTTGTTGTTGTTGTTATTTTCCGAGTGTACCATGAACGTGCAATCCATGTGTTCTTCGTCTTCAAACAATTCTCGCATGTCCTTGAAGAATTCGTCATCGTCCGCCGCAGGTTCGGCGGGTTCTGGTTTGCGTCTCTTTCGTACCATGATAGTGTCGCCTCGTTGCAAATGGACCGTCTCGGGCGTGTCTTCGTTTTCGAGAGGATTGACAAAGTAGTACTCTAGGTCGTCTTTGCGGAGTCCGTGGTACTTGGCGTAGTGACGAAACAAACTGGAAAAGCGCTGCGTCTTGAGCATCAGACACGAGTAATTCGTCTCCGCTGTCACGCGGCGAATCGTATTTTCGCTGCCGGTCAAGTACAGGTCTTCTTCGGCCTATATCACCAACATCAACAGTAGTGTAGAGAGTCATTACAGGAGACGGGTGAGTGTATCATCTTAAGAAACAAAGAGATGGATGAACACCAGACAGGTGCCAATAGAGCAGTCACAAAAACAGCACACACACTCCACCAACTTCCAATGCTCCCAACGAAAGAACCTCCGTCAAACACACACAACACGTCCAATCAATCATCACTCACCTTGACAGTGAACTCCACATGTTCATTCATCTGGCCATTGCCGCCTCCACCCGCTTGTCTTCCTCCATTGTTCGCCATCGTAATGCAACTAACGTATCAATCAATTCAAAAGAAAGAAGAAACAAAGTAAGTGATGAGTGAGCGTGTTGGTGCAACACGACCGTTCAAGGTCGTGAAAGGCGGGCAGACGGGGAACCATTGTGCGTCTCTTTTTTAATTAAAAGCCTGTGGAGCTAAATTTTGGCCCCACCTTGGGAAGCATGTTTCAATGTCGTCACCTCTTCTTTCGAATTCTTCCAAAGCATCACTTTTTTCGCTCGTCGGGAAAGTTGTCGGACAGGTTTGGGCCGATTGGGAACCGGCATCCTGCTTCTTTTTTGAGTGATGGATGCAGATATGGTCTCATTATTTCAGAAGCAATGGCATCAACACAAGGAACTACGATTGGCACCAATGCCGACACGACGTTGGAAGAGGGATCATCCGTCAAGATGATGATGACCACCACGGAAAGGACCAATTCCTCATCATTGACCAACAACAACACCAGCAGTCAACAACAGCAACACCCATCCTTTATCGACTACACTCCTCCCCCCGAAGTCAAGATTTTGCCTCCTGCAAAATACAAGTTATGGTTGCTCGTCTTTGTACTAGTCTACTTTGCTTCCTGGGTCGCCAGTGCCGCCGACTTGACAGGCTTTCTTCGATTTCAAGGATGGTTGGCTCCGGAAGCCAGTCTCTTTCTTACGCTCGCCATTATCGTTTTTGTTTTGGTTTATGGTACCATGGATCTCGTCATTACCGGTCTCACAGTTACTACCCATGCGGGCAAAACATACGGAGTAGGGGCGTGGCTCAAACAACCAAGGGCCCAATGGATGTACACCCACGAAAATATACTGTTTGAAGTTCTGGCCCGAGTCATTCATATTCTGGAAGAAGGATTCTCCATGTTTGACGCACCGCCCTCTCCGTTGATTAAGTTACAACAACAGCAGCAGCAGTCGGTACTACCGACACGACAGTTTGATTGTCCGGATGGAACCTGCGAACAAGTTCTCAAGATTGAACATCGCATTCGACCCGACAAACTCGATGACTACCAGAAATGGGTGGTCCGCATTCGCGGGGCCGTCGAACATGCCAATGGACTCGTCAGTATCGAAAAGACGGAAATTACTCGAACCGTGTGGGATGATCAAGAAGACGATGAAGAACAGCAACAACAAGCCGACAATAAGATTGCCGGAGAGCAATTGTATCAAGTCGTCTATCTCAAGTTTACCAACTTGGATTATCTCAACGATTGGATGCTCTCACCGCGGCGCAAGGCACTCATGAGAGCCCTGGAACCAATGCTAATTGTTCCAGACATTGTCCAGATTCAGAGTCAACGAGAGCTGCCCGATGCTTTTACCGATTTGCTCACACGACAAGGACATGCCGTGGCCAAGTCACCTCCCAAAAAGTGGAAAGTCTGGTGGCTCACGCTGCTGGCACTATTCATCACCATTCGATGGTCGGGCTCCTTCTTGCCCTATTACTATGACAAGTGGGGATTGACGCAAGCTGATGAACGACTGGAACGCATTGTCACGTCATTTGTGGCAACCTTTTTGAACTCGTACGTCATGGCACCGTTGTTCTTGTTCCTCTTTGATCACTGGCTGCAACATTCTGATGTCAAGTCCAAGAATATTCGACAACCATGGAAGACATTGGATGAAGGATTTCAATCCATATGGCCCAAGGTATTCCTTACCGTTGCATTCTATGGGGGATGTGCGATTGCAGCAGTGGTAAAACAACATGGCTAGCTACCGGTAGCTATGATATGCATAGCTTCTAAAGATGAAATACTATTGTTCATAGACTGATAGATATTGTAAGAGATGCATGCTTCACTTGTGCTCAGACTTCAAAAGTTTGCTGAAGGTGAAAAAGTATTGCAAGGCGAAGAAGCTAAACTAGCTCCTACCGAATAGTTAAAGTTTCTGCGTCCGTGTGTTTTGCAGCGGAGCAATGCAACAATAATATTGCAATTGTACCACGTCATGTGCCGCAAAGCAGACTGTCACTCGCTCAGCCTCAGCACATTGGCGTTGAAAGTTGTGAGGAGAGGGAAGAATTGAAAGAAAGGTGAGGAAGCAGCAAAGAGGGAAGACATCGAAGCGGAAAACTTAAGATTCAACGAAGAACAAATAATGGAGATATTGGATACAACAGATATCTACGGCTATGCATTGATGGCAATCAAGGTCTTGGTAGCGTGCTCTCCTATCATTGCGATTGGTCTCATGCTCGCATTTGCCCACGAGGATGAGGAAACTGAAGAAGAAAAACGATTGCACGCAAAACAGGCAGGGTGTGCCAAGTCTTGATAAATGCAGGAACAACCACGAAACCAGCCAACAAGGTAGGTAGTGGGAGTTCCTGTCTTCCTGTCATCAAGACAACTATAACATGAAGTCCATGTTAGAAGCAGAGATGCTTTGAATGAAGACAAAGTTGAGAAAAAGAAAGCAATATGGAACGATTGCACTTGACTTGCTTTGTCTGAGAAAACAAGAGACTGATTGTTCACATTTTAAATTCACCCTCTGGTGTGATCCATAGCATTTGAGTGCAGAGCCGGGATCGGTATGTAGTAATACCGGAGTACTTTTAGGCGTCGATCAATCCAAGATTGTTGTTTTGTATAGAGTAATTCATGTCAAAACTTTCGAATGCTTTCGAGTGTTTTCAACACTGTCCCTCCCGAAAGAAGCGGAAGAGCAGGACCTAGCTCTCCATTCTGACAGTGGTGACATGTTTAGCGGTGCCAGGTAGTGTGGAGCCACAGAGGATCGGCTACAGTGCGAATGGCCACGCATCTGTCTGAAGTTAGCTGAGAGAGACCTGTCACTTCTTGGAAATTGAATCTCGCCTTACAGTAGAATGAGAATGAGCAAAAGATGCTAGTGGCTGCCTTGCTAGCTAGTCGCTCTTCCACACCCGACAACAAAATGAAAAACTACAAAGTGATCTAGCTGCTAGAAGAGTATTGAAAGGAATGCTAGAATTGCTTCTCTCTTGCTACCAGCTAGTTTAGTAGTAAGTATTCTTGCTTGTGTCAACATCACACAGTTTCTCTGACTTTCACATTCTCACAGTGGCTTTCTTGTTGTTTCGGCACAAGTTACTTGTCATGTCTTGCTTGCTAGTAGCTGCTTAGCACCATATGGAGGACTCTTCGATATCAATCCAAGCTTTGACAGCTGGGATCTCTCCAAACGCAGCATACATGGCCCACAAATGGGGGTAAGATTTTTCCAAGTCATTGGCAGCAATCAATCCAGTAATGATATTGTCGCGCAACAATCCAAACAAAGCAGCATCAGCCCAAAGCGGACTATTATTGGACTTGCTGACACTGAGATACATGTCATGAGTCTTGTACTTTGCATACAAGGCATCAAAAGTTGCCAAAAGCTTTGGGGCAGCTTCAATCTTGTACTTGTTCTTCTCTTCATCAGTGCCCGAAAAGGCTGTGTTGACCCAGGCATCACGGAATCCCTGGTACTCATCTGCAACCAAATCTTGCACATATTCGTCATAGGCAGCATTGTCCTTGGTAAGGCCATGGAGGTGGGCCAAGTAGCGAGCTGAAGCAACATGCTGAATCAATTGGGCATCCTTGCCACTTATATCACTGGTGTACAAGATGGGCACAGTTCCACAAGGATTCTCATTGGAAGAGACAACACGGGCCTTTTCTGAGGCACCCCAATCAGACATTTCCACCAAGCTTTCTTTGAAGGGGATGTTGTTGGCCAGCAGAAAGAAACGTTGAGCTCCACCTCGCCCCCCCAATGCATTGGGTAAGGCAAGGTACTTGAAAGTGATGGGTGCAGATTCAATGGCCATGATTACTGGTTAAGATTGTAGCTTGAGCTTGGATAGGTTGCGCCTGGTACTTTTTGTAGCTCTGTTTTGGATTATTTGTGAGAGCAAACCTAAACTGATTTCCAAAGACACAGGGACGCAGAGATCAATCATTCTTCCTTGTTCATGTGCGTGAGAACGGTTGAGCGTTTGTTCCAACAGCTTCATCTCGAACATGGGAAGGACTCTGGCTCCTCTTGTTTGTACGGTTGAATCTTTGAGGAGGCAGCCGGGAAGCAAGAGGATCAATGGGTTTTCATGCCCTTGATTTTTGCTTGGGCAGTCCACAGGTGAGTACCTGGTAGACGATAAACGTGTACAGCGTCTGAGCAGCTTTTCTGGCTTTTTCCAATAAAATTGCATGTTGCAATAATTATTTCATGGACGAACAGTCACCACCGCGAAGCCCGCGAAGAAAGGGCGATGACCTTTCTCCACCCGACTCGTCACATTCATTCTTTTACTACTCGCTAGTAATTATAGGCCTCAACGACCTGTTAACTAATGCAGTCTTCCAGATGCCTGTGCCTGAAAATCTTTCCACAGTGGTGGTAGCCTTGGAACGGTCACGCACACGTAGAAAGTGTACCAAGCGGCACCGGCAGACATCAGTGGCCAAGTCTCATGTTGCCGCCTTCGAAGAGCTCACAATTAAATTTTTTCCTTCTCTCGCTTGAACCCTGAAGTTGCGTCTTTTTTCATTCAACCCACTTCTTCAAGATGACTGACATTTCTACAAACGCAGGGTCCAAAGAGCAGCCAGTTCCTCTTGATGTCACCAAGAACCTCGAGGTTAAGGATGCTGCCATGAAGGAGGAATTGGAGAATGAGCACGAGGATAATCGAATCGGGGTGGAACGTACCCTTGCGTTCACGGATGCTTGCATTGCCATTAGCATGACGCTTCTGATCCTTCCATTGATGGAGGGTACTGACGCAGACAAGACAGAAGGCATCACAACCGCCGAATGGTATGAGGACCACCTTTTTCCTATTCTTGCCTTTGTTTTCAGCTTCTTGGTGGTGGCCTCATTCTGGAGAGAAAATCAAGAGCTTTGCTCTTCCTTGGAGTACTTTAGTCCTCGCCTTGTTCGTCTTACCTTCATTTGGGTCTTGGTCATGACCTACATCCCAGTGTCGACTTCGCTTATTTACAACAAGGGCAATAGCAGCGACTCGGATGAACAGGAGGAAACTGGAGGCCCGGACAGAATTGTTCATCTCCAGTACTTGTTGAATCTTTTGCTGGCGCGATTTTTCAGCGTCCTCATGGCTCTAGAAGTTGCCTTGAATCGAGACCTTTGGAAGGAGCACTGCAGGCCCAAGCGCAGGATTTTGGTGGAGGGCATAGTCACGCTCATCGTCCTGGGTGTTGCCTGTGGACTCTCCCAGACCGGCATGGGAATGTTTGGTGTCTTGCTTCTTCTGATTGTAAACCCTGTGGTGTGGGTTCTGGAAAAAACTTTCCCCTCGTTCAAGGGGCGATTTGGTCAACCCGCGGTTGCATACTGCTAAAACAAAAGAACGTCTATTTTAATTTTACGGATTCGGACAAAGTTGCTTGAGGACAACCCACGAGACGAGGCCCGGGTATTTCCCACAGTCAAGTCTGCTCACCGGCCACACTGGCCTCCTGGGGGGTGCGTGGTTGCATACTGCGAGATTGCAGTTTGATTTGATTGTCCGCTGACAGGCTCGATTGTTAGGTTACACGCGTATGTCATGCCGGGACATTGCGCCGAGAGGAGATTGTACAGTACTGTGCGGTCGGTAGAAGAAGAATAACTGTGGTGGCTTCAAGGCAACCAAACGAACTAATTGCATTGCTTTTCCGAAATGAGAAAGCCATTACGGCGATACCGTATCGGTACCGGTACCAAAGAATGTGCCGTAGCTTTGCCACAGATGAAGCGTTCCTTTAATCCGATCTTTTTCCTTTCCGAGGTTGTGGGGGCCACAGGAACATCACGGTATTGATACATGTATTTTGAAACACCACAAACCGACGTCAATGACGGAGAACTTTTCTTTCTGGATGGCAGCGATGCTGGTACAGTACGGTATGCCTACACTAGCTACCAGGTAGCTACTACGGAGGAGGCTCCTCGATTCCATCGGACCTGGAACAAAAACAATGGACTCGACTCCAACACACAGGGAGGAGACGTACAGTAGCAGCGTCTTTGCTGGCTTTAAATATTTCATGTTCATGACGTCTGCCTCATGAATGGACTCATGACAGCCTTGATCGCTGATTCGATTGAGCATTCTTTGGAAAATGTTCTTCCCTCGATTGTCGTCATTTCCGTTGTTCTGCCTCCATTGCAAAGACGACACGACACTTGTTGTTGCTGATACGTTCCTGATCATATCATAGGTGATCTACAGTACAGTGCTTATCTCGCATCAAGTTGCAGCGTTCAGTTTGTCCGTTGAGGTATTATCGGTCGATCAGTATCCGCTTTCGATCTACCCTTCCCTTCTAGATTTTGCAGCTTCCTTTGTGTCGTGCATCCCACATCGATCATGTCGAGTGACAGCCTCACAGGTTGGATCTTTGGATCCATTGGAATCGGTGGCAACAGGGGATCCAACGACAACAAAGATAACCGAAAAGATAATCAATCCGAGAATCCTGGTAGCGAAGAATCCGATGAAGTTCGGCATCGCAAACAATTGGCTCAAATTCTACGGTATATTGCTACCATGCATCACTCTCTGGGAAGCAGCAGTTCGGACAACAAGCGCGGCCATTCCTTTCTGAAGCGATCTTCCAATCTACAGCGCTGCTGGCAATCTTCCTTTTATCAAGAATTCAGGGGAACCTCGGATGAAGAGAGACGATGGGGCATTCTGTTTACTACCCAAAACTTCAAAACCTTACAGAGAATTCAAGCAGAATCTGCCACGCAACTGTTTGAATCGCCTCCCTTTTCCTTTTATGCAGCTACATCATCTGGACAGTCCCCTACAGCCAATCGAAAAAGGGCGTGGGCAGATGCCTTTCGGACTGTTGGGCAACAGAACAGTACTCCACAGCAACAACAAGACGGCAAGGCTTGTTGGTTACGACTCACGCGGTTGACCACGGCCGAAGTTCCGGAACCACCCAGTTTCTCCAATCCAGCCGTGCGCCGATACCTTGAACAGTGGCGAGAATCTGAATTTCAGCACTGCCGATCGTTTCGGGACATGATCACACTCCAAACCATAGAACAGGCTCCCAAAGTCAGCCCTGCTGATTTGACCAGTGTGGCGACAATCAAGACTTTCTTGCGAGCCTACAAACGATACCTCCGAAAGCGAGCTTTCCAACAGGCTTTGGAACCCATTTACAATCAGCTCTTTGAATGGGTGCAGCAGACCCAACACCACGATACGGAACTGGTCTGGGGACTCGGTCATGCACGAATGATTGCTGCTGATCAGACGGTGGTCAATGGACCCATCTGCGAGGTGCTGGTAGAGGTGGAATTGTCCAGGGATGGAGCCTTGCTTGTACGTCCTCGTGAACATACTGGAGTGGCCCTGAATCGAGAGGTTGTCACGGCCCTCATGAACTTGTCAGCGGACGATGCTAGTGTCAACTCTGCTGGTAGTGCCAGCACGGCTGCTTCGGCCAATCAACGTCTCACCCAGATGCATCGGTCTGTCGCCGAACTAGATCCTCTGCAAATGTCTCCGGGACAACCATCCACGTATGTTCCATTGCTCAAGCGAATGGTGATGGAATTGTCGTCGGGAGGAAGCTTCCAGATGACCACCAAGCTTTCCGAAAATGCAGACAGGCAACCGCCGGCACCCTGCAAGCAGCTTGTGACGGAAGCATGGTGCTTGTATTCCAGACCCAAACCAAGTTCTGTTTGGGCTCGAGATGCCATGGCCTTTGCGGATCAGCTATTGCTTCCACCCAACTCTCCCGACGCTGCCAAGTTGGGACTGCCCAAAGCTACCTGGGCATTGACCAAGGGACCGGGGGCTCTGGATGATCCTTCAGTGGTAGGTGACGGCAATAGTGCAGAGCAAAAACCAGCAGAGTCGGCTCCCGATGGATTTGTAGCTCGATTAGGACAGCTCTTTGGCAAGCCAAAAGAGCCCGAAGAGGAGGAACAAGAGGAACCAGACGACTCCACCCTGCAAGAGGCTCCAATCGTCTTTCCACTGCCCACGTCAGAGGCACAGAATCGCATTGCAGATCTCCTGCTCCGGCAGCACTATCCCGCCATTGTTTGCGAAGGACCTCCAGGTGAGTTGCCGTTCGCACCTCTCTTTTGTGCTCGAACATAAACATACCGCTAACTTTCAAGTTGTTCTCACTCTGCAAAGGAACTGGTAAAACACATACAATTGCCAATATGATATCAGCCTATCTATGCCAGGGAAAACGAGTGCTGGTGACCTCCAAAAGTGCACCAGCTCTCGCGGTTATTCGAGAAAGACTTCCCAAGTGTGTACAGGATCTGGTTGTGGACGTGTCCATGTCGTAAGTGGGCAGTGTATTGTAATACTGTACGGTAGAACGCGAGATGAGAGAACTTACCGATGATGTTTGCAGCGAGTTGGCAGGAATGCGGCAGCTCCAGCAAACGGTAGAACGACTGGCCAATCGAGTGTCGTGCGTTTCGACAGCTTTGGAAGGGGAAAAGGTTGTCATGCTGTTGGTAAGATTGCAAAGTCTTTATTGGCTCGAGGACGACCTGGTGTGAGGACTGACGCTCTATTGTTTGCTTTGCCTTCGCAGCGCAACCTTCGAACTCTAGAGCAGGAAAAATGCGGCATTGACAACAAGCTCTCGGCAGCTAGCGACCGCGTCAGATGCGTTATTCACCAACCGAACGGGCAAAAGCTTGTTTCTGGCTTGCTTTCTCTCAATGAGGAGACACCGTGGTTATCCGAGACCACTGCAAAGTGGACGGTTGAGAGGCTGGAGGAGTTTCGTGGTGACCTAGCATCTCTCCTTGTTCATGATACCGATGTCCTATCGAGAGTAAATCATGGATGCTATGATGCCGCACCATCAGCAGAGTTGATGTGCATGGTTGCGGCAAAAGCGGGAATGATGCTCCCTTCTGTAAAGCAGGCGACAAAGAGGGCCCTCGCGTCAATGCCAGTTCTGGGTCAAGTGTTCGCACCTGAAAGTTCTTCTGCTGAATTACAGGAGCAGCTTGAGGCAATGACGATCGATGGAAAAGCACCAGAGAGCAATGTAAAATGGCAAGAGATCCTGCAAGCTCTGCGCTTCGAAGAAGCTCTGGAAAAGTTCCACCAGAGCGAACTTGCTCCTCTGATCCAAAATGAGGGTTGGCCATTTCAGGAAGTGTACGAAATGGTCGGCCGAGACCAAAAGCAGAGAATTCTGCGAAAACCATTGCTGGACCTGATTGATAGGCTTGTCAGCCTTAAGAAACTGGCAATCGACCTGAATATCCCCGAGGAGCTTGAGCAAGCATGCGAATTCAGAGCTTTGGACGCCCGTAGGGGAATGCTCGCATCACAAATCCAGCGCCTGGCAGAGGACTTGGTCGATGCCAAGGTTGTAGCAGAGCTGAGCCGGTCATTTTCATCAGAGGCCCAGAGTGCTCTTATCCGTTTCTCCCAAATTGCTGGCAAGGCCAAATTCAGTCGAGCTTCTCAACCGTCGAAGATGACAGTACGCCAGCGACGCCACAGACAGGAATACCTGGACGCCTTTGATCGCTGTGTGCGGTACATTCCCTGTTGGATCATGACTTCGTCTCAGATCAGCGACTACTTGCCGGCAGAGGGCTTGTTTGACCTGGTTGTGATAGACGAAGCGTCTCAAAGCGACATCACAGTGCTCCCAGGCATGTTGAGAGGCAAGAGCTGGTTGATCGTCGGGGATGGAAAGCAAGTGAGCCCTACGGAGTCGTTCATCTCGGAAGAAAGCATTGATAGCCTTCGCGCTGCCTTGCCCCGTTGCCCACTGGAGGACTCCTTGTTGCCAGGGCAGAGTTTTTTTGATCTTTGTGCGCAGGTAAGGCTGGGAAATTGCGTGACAAGCCCCTCACAACGGCATCATGATGGCAGCATGCTCACATAATACTTTTCCTGCGTCTCCCAGGCATTCCCCAGAGGACGCATCGTGCTGAGAGAACACTTCCGGTGTGCACCAAACATTATCAACTTCAGCAATCAACAGTTTTACGATGGTAGATTGATACCTCTCAGGCTTCCTACGAGCAATGAGAGGTTGACTCCATCCATCATTGATGTGCGGATCCCTGATGGCGTCAAAGTTGGGAAAGTGAACGCGAAGGAATGCGACGAAATCGTCAGACTGATCCACGCTTTTGTGAGTGATGCTGCCACCTTGTGTTCCACCAAGCCCAGAAGCATCGGAATCATTTCGCTCTTGGGCGACGAGCAGTCTCGTCTGATTCGAGGCCGTCTATTGGATCGCATTGGCGCCCACAAGTTCAAGGAACACAATATCCTCATTGGTGATCCACCCACCTTTCAAGGGGCCGAAAGAGACATCGTCTTCCTCAGCATGGTTTGCTCTCCCGGTAGCGTGCCAACGCAGAATCGGTTGATGCATGCACAACGTATGAACGTTGCACTTTCTCGTTCACGCGACCGGATGGTTCTAGTTCGCAGTATTGACGTACATCACGTGCCCAACCAGGAAGATATCAAGCTCCCGGTCCTTGAATTCTTTGAAGAGGCGACAAAACTGAACGAGCAGCCGCTTCCCGCAGAGGAAATGACAACGTCAGAGGACACAAAGAACGCCGGCGGTTTCCGCGAACGTGCGGAGACCTTGTTGAAAAAGATGCTCAAGAAGAAGGGATTCACTGTTCGTGATATGGGCGTTGTTTGGCAGTATGGGCTATGTGTCGAACACCCAGACACAAACGCTCGAGCAGCATTGTGCATCGAGAGTTGCGGGGAGCCAAGAGATGAATGGGACCGCGCAAGGACGCAACAAAAGAGCATTGAAAGAGTGGGATGGAAATGTGTTCGGGTGGATGGGCTTTCTCTCTTGGTGGATCCCAAGAGCACCATGGGAATTGTGATGGATTTCCTTGTTTCAGCAGGCGTAGAGGCATCCCCTCTGATTTACGACTCCTTAGAGGATGAAGAGGCTGCAGACGGCGAGCCCGAGGGAGATGCTGAACCGGACAATGCTGAACCGCAGCAAGAGGAGGCACATCAGCCTCAGGACAACGTTGACGAGGAGATTGCACCTGATGCAAACGATGGAGAAGCGGGTGTTGTTGTCATCAGCAGCGATGATGAAAACGAAGACGACGAAAGAAAACCTGCAGCATGTCTCCCGGAAGCGGTAACAAGTGAAAACAATGAAGACGCAATGGCAAATGACCAAATAGATGCTGCCCAGTTCGGTCAAGTTGTCCAAAATCTTGATTTCTTGAGAGGGGGGCAGGCATCCGGCGAGCCCGCGGATGATTCAAGTATTCGAGAGCATGTCCCTTTTGTGAATGTTGCTCAACGAGCGCCTCCAAGGAATCGCGGCAGGGGTAGTTCGTCGAAGAGAAATCGCGAAGAAGACTATTTGGGCGACCAATCCAGCTTGGAAGGAGTGGAGCAAGTTGCCCCCGAAGAGACGGGAGACGAAAGTTCAACAGTTGGCAAACGGATGAGGCCTTCATACCGTCGTCTCGACAAGTATTCACGAGATGGCCGCTGGTATCCTGGGCGCAAACGGGAACAAAAAGACGAGGACGGGCAGCAGCAATGGTATGACACGGACTCAGATCTCGCAGCAGGTGAAAATGGCACTGATGTCGACAAGGACGACGAACCAGCACAGAACCCATAAAGTTCCTGCAGCAGCAATTATTTATGTTGGCAGATCCAACTTTTAGCTACCGGTACCTGCGGAATTACACTTGCGTGTAACCAGTCATAGTAGTGCGCAGGCCAAGTGGACACAAAAACGACTTTCTTCGTACCGATAGACTTTACCTCACTGGTGCTGGCGATGAAAGGTTCAGCAGAAAAAGCGATAGGACCGCCAGCTCGAAACAGACATGGATGGTCAGGGTTGCATCGCAAAGAGGAACTCTGTGTGGCTGTCTGTCCAAATCACGCTACTGTTACTGAACAAACCGCCAGCAGCATTAGCACAGCTACTAGTTTCATTTTAGTTGGCAGCAATCATTGCTGCACTCTCCTCATGGACAGCATCTACGAAAGCCTTTACCAGCTCTGGGCTTTCTTTGCCACCAAGGCCTTCTCCCAAGTTTGCAATCAACCGTTGTGGGCCAAGCTCTTCCAAAAGTTCTCTAGCTGTTGCTCGAACAGTTTCTACACTCTTTCCCTCTCCAGGAACCAGATTTCGTGGGTCATAGTTACCTTGGAGTGACACATTTTCACCAATGACAGACCGGGCGGTCTTCCTATCCACTTCACCATCCATTGTGATAACATCATACCCCAATTTCGCCATGTCTGCATTTGCAAAGCTATCGTTTTCAGGTGAAGCCACAGAAAAAGAAACGTTTGGGTGAGAATGAGATGTGAGAAGTCGTCAAGGATCGCAGTTGGCGGCCCAGAGTACTCCCCCTTGTACAATCTTAGTGCAACGCGAAACTTACCCAGCACCTCGAGTAAAGACCATCAAAGGGACGTCTGGGAATCGCGTTTTGAGCTCCTTATGGATAGCTTCCAGACATGGTTTCGCAAACTTTTCAAAGTTGTCTTCATCAATCATCATGCCCATGGCTTCAAAGACTTGTAGCATGTGAGCCCCATTCTCTACTTGTGCCGACATGTATTCAATGACAATCTTGGTCAATGTTTGAAGGAGAACCTGTGACTCTTCCGGGTGTTCGTTGAGCCATTTTTTGCCAATCTCGTTATTCTTTTTGGAGGATCCACCGACCATGTAAAACAGTAGAGTCCAAGGAGCTGCCGAGAAACCAATGAGAGGGATGGACTTTCCTTCCTTGTCCATAATGGTTCGGATCTGTCGAACAGCCTCCAAGACATGTCCCAAGTGTTTTTCCACATACGCCTTGGTCATGTCTTGCACAGGAGGGATTCGTGTTGCCACTTCTTCGGGTCCGGCAAGTGGATTGGGAACCAGGATACCGACACCGCCGGGCATGGTAACTTCAATTCCAAGGGCCTCGGCAATGACTAGAATATCCGAAAAGAGAATAGCAGCGTCAACATCGTATCTTCGTAGAGGTTGCATAGTGCATTCTGCAACGCTCTGTTGTCGTATGCAGCAATTTTAGCAAAAAATAGAAGTATGTACAGTGCAATGTACCAGCGATCAGAAACTTACATCAGGGTATGCCAACAAATCCAAAAAGCTTCGTCCAGTTTCTTCCTTGTATGCCTGGTATTCTGGCAGATGCCTTCCTGCTTGTCGGAACAACCAAATGGGTGTCTTTTCAACCGTTTCTCCCAGTGCTGCCCGGATCATCAAATCATTGGCTGGTCTTCCAGGAGATTTCAGGGCGGCATAATCGGCCTTGTTGGGGAGGGAATAACTCACAACGGCGGCTGATGATTCTTCCTCCACATCAGCACTCGCCTCCACATCAGCGCTACTAGTAGTATCTCCACCAACATGACCCATAATGATTTGTCGTGTCAATTCCAAGTCTTCATTGAAGGACTTAGCCTGAAGGACCTTTGGCTTATTGTTGGCTACGGGAGCTAAAAAAGACGCCACCAGCGTCGGGAGGCACAAAAGCCAAACTGAGAATCCAATAAACTTCATGGTCGTCCTGTTTCGAGCTACGCCACGACACAAGCAAATGCTAAGACGATGGTATGCTTGGGAAAGCAGAGAGGGTTGATGATCGAGGGTTGAGCTAAAAGATGACAGATCTGTGTGCTCCGATTTGTTCAACTCGGCGAAGCCTTTCTGTGGGTTGATGGCGATGACGTCAGCTTTGGACCTTCCAGCTGGAAGAGTTTGAGAGAATTACTACGGTAAGCTAGCTCAACTGCGATAACAATGTGAGACTGTCACTCTCACTCTGGCTCTCGGTCCGGGAGGTTGTCTCTTGCAAGAAGCAGGAAACCAATTTGCTGCTACAACCTCGGCTCTGCATTCTGTTGAACCCATTGTCTGACCTGAAAAGTGCCCCTAACCATCACCTCTGTCGCATCCCATGGGCAGCTATTCTCATGAGCATAGTTGAGGAAATCCACACGATCTCTCATTGCAGTCCATGTTTAAAACGCCACTGGAAGCCATGGGCAGCCATTTGGATGGGCCCATTTCATGACTTTCAAATATCCCGTAACCCCTCGGGGGCATGTAATTCATAAGTTAATAATAATCTAAATATCCCATTCTAGCGGCAGCAATAAGAGTGTTGGCATCCCATGGACATCCCTTTTCATGGGCATACTGTAGGACTTTGAGATGTCATCCTTCTGCAGCCGAGGTGCACGTGCTTACGTTCCAAGGACAGCCATTTTCATGTGCAATGCTAGAACTGCCAAATGGCCTCCTTTTGCAGCTGATGAGCATGTTCTTTGATCCCACTGACAGCCATGTCCTTTCGCATACTTGATGACTTCCAGATGTCCACTTTTGGAAGCAGAAGAGACTGTGCTTCAGTCCAAGACCACATTTGGCAAGATTGACAGCGGCAACCATGAACCACTAAAGCCAGCGACCTAGCCAAGACCAGCCATTGAACTGCCGATCGCAAACGGTTGTCTCTCTCTCAGCTCACAATTCTTCGTTCAGCCGACGCTGAAAGCAAGAACCTAGATTAGATTAACCCACCTCTCCCTCCCTGGTTGCACGACTGAAGGCTGTCCCGTGGAACATCACATTCCCGGGACTCCCTTCCGCCGTGTGGGATCTATCCGGGACTCCCCAGTCCCTAATGGTACCCTGGGGATTGGAGACGGTCGGATCAGTAAATGGCCGAGTTTCTCCACTCACCTTATCCTCTACTAGTCGTGTCTAGCTGCTCTGGGCGAGCGCAGCTTGTCTGCGCTCATCCATTAGAGGAAATGAAAAAATGAAATGATTGATTGTTAAATCTTTTAAAACGGTTTTTAAGTTTTTTTACTGGGTCAAGAAGGGGGACGGGCTCAAAAGGTTGTTAAGTCTTTTTCAGAGTCAAGAAAGAAAAAGTACTGTTTTACTATAGAGAAAAATGAGTCAAGAAGGTGAGGTAATAATGGCTGATCTCCACCTCGGTCCCCCTTTATACCCCTACCCCGGAGAGGGCTGAGTTGTTATCTTTCCAGCTGTGCAGGGGGCTATGGTCGAGGCTAGGTTTGGTGGGGCTGATGGCAGCTAGCCAGGTTATCTACTAGGTAAGTTTTTCTAGTTTTACAAGATGCGAATAGACTTAAAATCAACAATGGTCTCGAAAACAAGATTCAAGACCGCTACATCCGTTGTAGCAAGTATGCTACTTTTGAAGTGTACTGGAGTAGCATTTTTCCCTTTTTGAGAATAAATATCAACACAAGCAAAAGCCTCGTTACAGGGTACTTTGCTACTGTTGTTAGACTTGGACATCCCCTTCTTCGAGGAGCTGCCTTTTGATGCTCGCAAGGTCATGTAATTCAATTCTCCCACTGATGCGACCAACATCACGAGAGACAACAGAATGTAGACCTCTAACCCCTCATATATGGGATGATATGCTTTGTAGCAAATGACGAAACAATTTCGTATTGCTCGTTTGGGCTCACCATATCTAGCAGATCGAGCTCATTGGCAATGTCTCTGTCAGCTGGAGGAGCAAAAAGACTCAATGCATGCGCCATGCTCATTGGAGCACTCCCACCACTACCTGTGCCGCCTTGGTTGCCGGAGCTATCGTTCCTTTCTAACGAGGCTTCAGCATTAGAACCTGGATACCCTTCAGTGCCACCTGATGCAGAAGGTTTCGCATCTTGGTGGGGGTTGTGACCATGGTCACCATCAAGATCTATTCGCGCTTACTTTCGTTGGACGAGGTCCTTCAGAACAGCTTGAAAAGGTTGGCGTTCCGCAAAAGTAGTCGGTAGAGCGTAGGCAACTGAGTTGTCGTAAAGGCCACCCAGAAGGCACTTTGCCTTCGCTGCGGCTCCATCACCGTTGAGATCGAGCTTGCGGAGGGACATCCTTGAATCATCGTCCCCAACGGCATGCCAAAAAAAGATCCACCTTGCATTTAGATCTGTCAGTACCGAAACCACAGCATGGTTGGGATTCAAATAAGATGCAGCAAAATGTTCGCGATCGCTTGTGGACTGTGGTCTTTCCTTTTCATGTTCTTGGGTGTTTTCAATTCCAGCAAAGTTTCTATGTTTTTCCGGACAGCACGATTGCGAACATGCTGGGATTTTGCTATAGCAACATCCGTAGTCCCACTTACTTTTCGACTCTCTGTCATACCTCCAAATTGCTCCACGGAAAGCAGCGTCCTTTCTGGTTGCACATCCGCCAATTCGTAGTCACCTGGAATCTGCAACATAGTTCTGAGATAAGCCATATATGCCAGTCGATTTTCCTCACTATGTTCGTCGCCCTTTTTAAGCCACAAATGCGCACTAACGCGCTGCAAGGTTGAAGGCTCGTTTGGCCAAGAGGAACCTTTCTCTGGTAGCCTCAGCATGTCCATCAAGTCGGTCTTCGCTCCTGGTGTTGCGTCCGAGAGCCTAATTGTTCTTTTTTTAGTCACATAGCCGTGTGCCATTTTGTTTAGCGCTGCTATCGTCGACTCAGACAATAGCGGCGGTTGCTGAATACCATCTTGAATTAGTATAAAAAGATGGAGGAAATGGGAGGTGAGCAAATTGACAATAAACAAACGAACCAAATGCAACACACTTCTCACCATCTGGTGGTGCTCGCGGAGATAAATTGAATAAATTCAACAATAAACGAACGAACCAAATCTAAACCAAACTCTTCTCACTATTTGTTGTATCGAATTCTGACTCTGTTACTTCATAACCTTCGCCAACCATCAAGGATTCGTAACCCGACTCATCGGTGCTGGCCTTCGGTAACAGCACGGATCCTTTTGCCACCATCGAGTATGTTGCCTCCTCAATGGGAAGTCCAAGTCGATTTTTCAATGTAAAAGCAAAAATTTCGTCCTCCTCTGATTGGATTGTGATGGTCTTGCAATGCTTTTCACTTTCAAACAGAAACAGCGCGTACTCCTTTTCTTCCCTAGTCAACAGTGCGGTCCGCTTACTCATCCTTTCCTACCAGTTTCCTTCTTTAGTCAACGGTGCGGTCCGCTTACTCACCCTTCCCATGAGTTTCCTTCCTCTGCGGTGTTACCATGGTACGAGATGAGTTCTGTGATGCAGAAGTCGCTGTGTGGTGTCAAACGACACAGTGTTGTTGTTGCCTCTGGGTTTTTCAGCCAAAGCTCTCGATGGAAGGTTCGCGGGTTTGGATCTGTGGATCAAAAGCTGCTGCACGAAGAGTTAGAGTGTTTTCTGCCTAATCTTTTGATCCATGAAAAGGTTGCTGTCAATGTGACGTCATTCATTCGACTCCTCCGATCAACTTCACTATTGCGTGGTGGGAAAGTGCTTGTTGGAACCAGTTTTGAAGATGCCGTTGTTGGATCTGGTGCACTTGATGGCTTTCAAGTTTCCACACCTCATGCATACGTAACAATCTCCTCATCGGCTCCGCTCTTCTTCATCCGTTCTCTGTGGGTTAAATAGCTATCTTAGCCATCACCATTAGGTCACTCTTGTGTTCAGGGTAGCTTCGCCGTGAACCTTCCCATTCGTCTTCCCTTCCAAGATTTTTTGTGGAGAATCCAAACAACATATTGCACAATGAGACTCAGTCTACCAAACAGTTCGCTTGCGCTCTTGCTTCTAGGTTCATCGGGAGTTGATGGGTTTTCTTCTTCAATATCTTCATCATGGGCAACTCGCAGAGCAACATCTCCCCTCTTTGTGAGTATTGGACTGGGTCCTGACGAGGAAACAAAGGAGAGGAGCGAAATGGTGGCTGGTGTGGACTATGAAATTCCCAACCACGAGGAATATAGATTGTCACAACGATCCAAGTTTGACGAACAGTGTGATGTATGGTATGGACAGCTACTTGGCGAAGACAATGGGGTGCTTGGACCCTTGGCGGTAGAAGCAAGAAAAATTCTCAATACACCAGTGCCACTGGAAAATGAGGTGAGTTGGTACTAGGGTATTGGTCTACATCCACTTTCACAGACTGGTTGCCTTTCATCCTACTTTCTCGGCTAACTAACTAACTCTTGGCAATGGTTTGGTTGACGCACTTCCCCTGCAGATCCGAGCCCCGGTGGAGAATAAGGAAGAATACACTCCTTACGTCACTACCAGACTGCCTTGGACTCCAATAACACCTGCTTTTGGAGTGGAAGAATACGGCCTACCCATTCCCAGACGCAATGCAGAAACATGGAGGCATTTTGATGTGGTTGGTATGGTGGAACAAGACTATTCGACTATTCCTGACGGAACAGGTAGGTAGAACCTTGGTGTCGCTTGTTTCTGCGTACAAGCTATCTGGTCGTGAGTTGAGATAGTTGATTTCTCATCCATTGCATTCCCAAACCAGGCTCTCCCTTGGAGCTTAGTGAAGATGAAGTGACGGACATTGCTGACAAACTAAAGGAAAAGGGGGGCTGGTTAGATGACGATTCTTGTTCAGGTCGCCTGGTGTACATTGATGGCCGATTTGCTCCACAACTATCCATGACAAACGATGTAGCTCAAAGTCTTGATAGTACAACCAATTTGTCAGACGAAGTCAAAACATATCTCGCGCGTCTCACAGATGGCTTCACAGACGAATTGGCGGCACCGGTAGTTATCAACGACGAGGGTGATACATGGTCATCATACAAAAAGCTCAGTGGCCCTGACCACTGCATTGGCGAGGCCACCAGTCAATTTGCTATCAACTCACAGCAAGGAACGGCCTGCTTTGCAGCACTCAACACCGCCCGAACGGGTGCAGTAGCCTATGTGCATGCCGCTGCGAATCAAGATGAGGAGATCGATGTGCCAAAACCAGTTCTGATTGTCAATGCTGTGACCAGCAGTGGAAGTGCTGGTGATGCTGAGGAGGGAAAGGGAGTTGCATTTCACCCTAGAACTCTGGTCGTAGCCGATGAAGGCAGCCGACTCTCAGTGGTCCAATCCTGTGTTGACCTGGACAGTACGGAGGAGGCACACCGACCTAAACTCTACAATGGCTACACACAACTCTTTGTCAAGGAAAACGCCAACTTGACGCATTCCTACTTGGAAGAATCGGGCGGCATTGTGACTGGCGGTGTCGAACAAAACGACGACGACATTGAAGAAGGAATGCCCAATCCACGTGAAGTGGAATCCCAACGACCGGCCCTGAAAGATACGCATTTGGAAGCTATCGATGTCCACATTGTTGGTAAAGGAGGTGCCTACCAGGGAACCATGATGGGCTTGGGTGGAAGTGGACGTGCTCGCACTGCTATGTCAGTGACACTGCTTCGTCCCGAGACTACAGCCACTATCAATGGTTTCGCCCTCTCGGGTGGAGCACAACGAACAGATATGAAAACCAACATTCACCACATTGCCGATGACACCGTCAGTCGCCAGGTGCAGAAAAATATGATTGGAGGCCGGGCTACGGGTGCTTTCCGTGGCCGTATTCGCGTAGAACAGAGCGCACAACTTACGGACAGCGAACAACTCTCTAGAACAATCCTCCTGAGCGACAGGTCGAGGGCGTGGGCCGTTCCTTCCCTTGAGATTATTGCCGACGATGTGACTTGCGCTCATGGAGCAACTGTATCTGACTTGTCCGAGGAAGAACTCTTCTATTTGCGTTCGCGTGGGCTGACGACAGCCATTGCTCGAAATTTGCTGATGTATGCCTTTGCTGGCGACATCAGTGCATGTGTCGATCCTACTATGTTGGGCGCCGTCGACAGCCAAGAAGGACTGCAAAAGAGGGTTATCCAACGCTTGGAGAATCTGGTGCCACGAGGCCAGAGAGCCATCAAGGGAGAATATCAGAGTGTTTAGGTGTCCTTGGCTAGCTGCGGGACCAAAAGTTGCAAATGAACAAAGAAGTAGACTACACATTTTCTTTTATTATTTTTCAAAAGTTGTCTTGCTCGTTTTGTGGATCACTTGGTTTGATCTTTTGTATTCTGGGTCTTGGGGAAGGAGTTGTCCCAAAACTCTGCTCGTCAGGGTTTAGCAGCGGCCTGTGGCACGGAACATGAATGTGTAACGTACGAATGTTGTTTTTTGATGAGCTTAATGAAGGTCGCGTTGATTCGATTGCATGCGATTGCATGAAAGAGGCCTGTGACTTTGCCAGTATGGCTACCTCAAGAGATAGCTGGTTGATTGATTAGAGCTGAACTTTGAATGGCACATTTGTGGCATACTTGGAAGCCGTTGCCGAGACTCGCGTGTTCACGTGGACTGGATTGGCAAGTTCACAGAGGGCCATCACGACAGTCGCCTCCGAGATACTGAGAGCAGGCAAAGACTTCGTTGCCATGGGCTTGGCCGCAGCGATGCCAATACCGGGCATGGTCTTCTTGTCGACGACACGATCGATTTGGTTCTCCTTGTTCCGAGATGCTGGAGCAACCGTCGACTCCGATACGCCAGGGTTTTTGCCATCGTTCCAAGTGACTTCAGACAGCGTTGATGCAGTGTCGTCGTCCTCCTCGTCGCTCTCAGAGACCTTGGCCGGGATCATTCTAGTTGAGTTTCGTCCAGCTTTTCGAGCCTGGAACTTGTCCGTGTTGTCGGCCAAGTCGAGCTCCCAGTAAACGTCTTCTCCTGCTTGGATTCTCTGCAGGACTTTCTGACCATGGCTTTTGATTTGAATGGTGGATCTGTATAAAGAAAGCAAGTACATGTAATAAGCGAATGAAGCGGTTAGGCTTTGGTTTCACTCACAAAAACCGTCATGTTCCAAAAACCGGAACGCGCCGAGGCAAACGAGTCGAGTTCAGGGACTTACCTGGTGGTCAGAATGGTCTGAATCTGCTTCCATTTTCCATGTCCAAACTTGCGGAGGCCACGAAGAAAGTTGAGTCTCTCTTCCTTGGACCACTTTCCACCGCTAAAGACCCGTTCGTTTCGAAGCTTTCTCTCTTTCTTGGTACGTCGCACTTGAATGGCGTCGTCGCTCACGCGCCGTCGCTTGTTGCTTGTGTTGCTTTCGTCACTGAGAATGCTACTGTTGTCACCCAGGACAATGGAGACCTTGCGGACTGGCCGTTCTTGTGGAGCAGGTGTCATGGTTGCTTGACTTGATGGATGAGGAGTGAGGAGAGAGGGGGTCCACGAGGTTGTGTCAACGAACCAAATTATGAGAGGCCAGCTGATGGTTCTCTGACCAGAAGGCGGTTTAGAGCTCAGGCAAAAGGGCACGAGCCCTAGACAGAAACGGTTGTCTTGAAGACCCCAGTCCAACAACCATTTTGTCCTGAGGAGATTTGTACAGGGAGCCTGCGAGAGAAAAACGATCCTTGGTGTTTAGAAAAACCGGAACATAAGATCCACAACGAAGAATGAGTATTTGGCTCTTAGTCGTATTTGGGACCCACCTATCAGTCACAGTTCGGCTTTCTCGCGTTTTAATGAACCAATCAAATTTCCCTTTCAAAGAAGAAAGATCTTTTTGCTTCCAAACTCTGGCACTTGTACTTTCGTTGGATCTTCCTCTTCGGCAATGCTGGGCCATCGAAAACGAGAAAGGAGTTGCAGATACAACAGCACAGGAACTCCGACATTCTTTGTAGAGAAGGGTATCCAACAGAGCAGCATAATTTATTTTGATTGGAAAACTCTTACCTCAGAAATAGTACAGCAAGTCCCTACCTTTTTTCTAGTTCAAGATGTTTAGCACCAGCAGAATAGCCGCCAAATCGGTGTTGCGATTGGCCCAACGACGCACATTGATCGCCCAGCCCACCCGAGCCGCTTGGAAAATTGGAGAAACCTCGACAGGAGCCTCTATCAGTACCAAGTTTGATTTGCCGGATCCAGGTCGTTCAGACGACTGTTATATTCATGGCAAGAAACCTCTTCAGTTGACCAAAATTGTGGCCACCATTGGACCCACCTCGGAACAATTGGAACCTCTCACTGAGGTCGTCAAAAATGGAATGAGTGTCATGAGGCTGAACTTTAGCCATGCTACCAAGGAGGAAGTGGAACTTCGTTGTACCAACTTGGAGATTGCTGAGGTAAGCCGAAAAAATTTTTCAAAACCTGTTCTCGAGAGAACTTTTCCTCTGGGTTCTTTGGGTTGTTTTTATTCTATTGCTGCCGGTTTTGGTGTTGAATATGGTTGATATACTTTATTTATTTGACTTACATTCTCATGATATGTTTTGTTTGCAGAAAAAACTATCACCTGCTGGGGCTCCTGAAACACAACAGATCCGTTCCTTGCTCTTGGATACCCGTGGCCCTGAAATTCGTTCCGGAAAGTTGAAGAATGATCATTCGGGACACGAGACCATCACACTCCAAAAGGGAAACAAGATTACACTACAAACTTCCAAGCAATACGAAGAGGAAGGATCTGATGAAAATAACCTATTCATCAATTATGCAGGTCTTTCCAAATCATTGAACCCTGGAATGAATGTGCTTTTGGACGACGGAGTTGTCATTATGACGGTTGACTCTGTGGGCGACGGATCTGTCGTTTGTTCCATTGATAACACGGGAGAGATTCGATCTCGTGCTGGAGTTAATCTTCCAATGGCTGAAACTGACCTACCAGCAATGAGTGACAAGGACAAAGCGGATATCAAATATGGAATGACCAAGGATATCGACTTTATTGCTGCTTCCTTTGTCCAGACGGCTGATGGTGTTCGAGAAATCAAGCAATACGTAAAAGACTGTGCCAAGGAACTTGGCTTGCCAGATGACTACTCGTTGCCAAAGATCATTTCCAAAATTGAGAGTGGTTCGGGTCTCAAGCACTTTGATGAAATCTTGACCGAGTCAGATGGAATTATGGTTGCTCGAGGTGATTTGGGAGTTGAAATCCCAATCCAGCAAGTCACAAACGCCCAGAAGGAAATGGTGGCTGCGTGCAATGCTGTTGGAAAGCCTGGTAAGTCACACAGTTGTGTGGATGGCCTTTCTTTTGGAACACTTTCAGAGTGACATTGTTCTCAAGCTTTGGTTTTTCCTGTTTGGCTCTTGTGTAGTGATTGTCGCGACGCAGGTAAGCGAAGAGAAAGGTGTTGTCTCCTGAAAATATTTTTCCTGCACTGAATTCTAACTCACACCCAACCAACCATCATTTCCATTCGCCAGATGCTTGAAAGCATGGCAAAGAACCCCAGACCCACTAGGGCTGAAGTTTCCGATGTCACCAATGCTGTGTATGATGGAGCAGATGCTGTTATGCTTTCCGGTGAAACGGCAAAGGGCAAGTATCCCGTCGATGCTATCAGAACTATGAATGAAATCATTCTTGCCGCAGAAGGGTATTCATTTTCTGGTGGGCTAGGAAGCGAAAAAACAAAGATTCGACAACCCTTCATTGGGCCCAAAACGCCGAATTCTTCGATTGCTAGGGGAGCTGTCAGTGCGGCAGAAACTCGCGATGCAAGCGCAATCATCGTCTTGGGCGACGAGCAGGAGCTGGCACAACACGTTTCATCGTACCGACCCAGCGTCCCCATCCTTGCCTTCTGTGCCAACAGCAAGATGGCGCGGCAATTGATCTTGAACCGTGCTATTCACCCCATTGTAGGCCTCGGAGATGTACCTCCTGAAAAAAAGCCCGCCGCAGCGATCAAACTGGCCAAAGAGTTGGGACACGTTCAAGCGGGCCAAAATGTCGTCCTTGTTCACATCGATGACGAAGAGGACTTGGGCCATGCTGAAACTCTCCAATTGGTGTCAGTTCCCTAATCAAACCTACTACGTAATGCCAAACTGCATCTACATTGGTGGGAGACTATCGTGCGCAAGTACATGTAGATGTTTAGCAATTGTGGCACTGCAGATTATGCTTGCAATATGAAAAACTCGAGTCGGTCAACCTGGGCTGTTGACGACTCGACCACTTTAGCAAGGGGTTTCAACGGGTATCGGGATTGTTGTCGTTGCCGCGGAAGAATGCTAATTGGTTTGCTCAAGCTCTGTGTAGCCCTTTCGCTGGCGGCGTCCCTTGAAACACACTCGCCAGACAGCATAACCAAAGAACATAATGGCGGCACACAAAAATATATTGTTGCGTATCCCGTGCGCCGAATCGAAGCTGAGCCCCGCGCCATTCTTAGAACTACTTCCCTTCCAGCCCTTCAGCAGAGAATCACCATGAGAAACAACGACGTCATCGTCAATCTCGTCTCCAAACCAGGTGTTTTCAGGCAAGTTGTCCGGATCGGGATATTCCTTGACGATTTTCATGCTGTCATCCGTTCGAAAGATCAAGTTGTGGCAGGTTGTATCGAAGAATTCCTCCGAAGAAACATTCACTGGTGGCACTTTTGGAAGCCAGCCTTCAAAGCAAAAAAGAAGTCAGCATCACAAATCCCAACAGACACACCGAGGAAGCACAATGTGAACAAAACAGCCAACTTACCCTCCCGAATACCGCGCAAGAAATCCCACTCGGCAAACACACCTACAAAAACACAAAAGCAAAAGTGACGATTGAGCCATGGGACTGAGAACTAATGCTTTGACGTTCCTCAAGCCTCTGACACACCTCCTTCCATCTTGAATGTCCAGTAGAACCAGCCAGCCGATGTTCCAACCTCTGCGGCTTCATAAGCAATCATCTGGGCCTTCGCAAAATTCCTCAAGAAGTCTTGCCTCGCTGGAGGAATCTGACGGTCAAAGTAAGGGGCAATGCCAGTCTTGGCAATCCCGGCAGTGACGTTGTACAGTTTCAGCACCACCAAAGTATCATAGGAGACACTCCACTCTCCAAACATGCGCTTCATGCCAGTGGAGACCTTCGTATTGGCAGGCGGATTCTCGTAGCAACAAGAAGTTGCCTCGCGATAGTTCTTTTGGCAGACTGAACATAATCAGTGATTGATACATGGAAAGAACACATGAGGCATTGTTGGCTTGAAAACTGACAACAAAATCAAACGAGGTTGACAATTCGGCATGATCCTTACCATAAGCTGCAACAACAAAAGAGGGAGATTGAGACTAAGCAGTCAGCGAGAAATCAGACCAGATTCAAGGTCAATGAACTTACCAATATGACCTCGTGGGCTGAGAGATCTTGAGCGTTCACCAAAGACTGTTGCGACACAAAGTAAGCAAATTGCCTATCTAGAAGGATCATGGCTCATACGCTCGGTCACTGTTCACGTACCGTGGTAGTAATGGCTGTCCAAGAAAGTATTCTCGTATTCACTTGATCCCTGCCAAAAGCCATCATTGAACTTGTTTGCTTCAAAGATATCACTAATGTACACGGCTGTGTTCTTTCCCAGGATACCTCGCACAGCCTCCAGTCCTAACTGGTAATAGTGACGGACAATCTGACATTCCAATGCAAAAGGTGACATGAGGGCGAGTCTTGGGCCAGAAGTTTTAAGACGCGTCCATCTTGATACTTACTCCTTGATCACATCCTGTAAAGGGTTCATTCAAGAGTCCAACCCCAGTCACAACATCATCCAATCCATATCGTTTGATGGCATGAGCCATGTTTTTGACAGCCTCAACGGTACGCAAGATATTTTGTTGACTGTAGGCCCATCCATTGCAAGTGGGGATGTTCAAATATTGACCTCCATTGTCGAACCCGTTCTGACTGCCTGGTACCGTATGTAAATCGGGCCACATTTCCAATCCAATCTCCCGGCACCACTTGGCCGCTCGCACAAAATACTTCCACCGATCTCCCGCAATCCATGGTTCATCGTCTCGTGGTTCTTCCAACATGAAATGCGGCACCGGAACTCGGACATGGGTAGCTCCCGCCTCTTTAATGGCGACCAAGTCTTCCCGCTTCAAAAAGTGTTCAAAGTGAAAGTTCAGCCACTGGGCTCCCGTTTCCTTACTAGAAAAGGAGCTGCTGAGTGTGTATTCGTCAATGGGATAATCCACAATGTTATCGACGTTCTCAATCAGATGAGGCTGACAGGCATAAAGATCACAGAGCTGATACTCAGGAGAGTCCTCGGGAGGAGCACTGGCTTGACCTGGATACCAACAAAAGTCACCTTCGAGATGACAAGACGTGATACTGAACTGGAATGGAGAGATATACCGTTCCAATAGCAACCACCCTCCGAGATTCACCCCACGGACCCAACGGTGGGGTGACCGAGGATTCACAAAGATGGGCTCGAGGTGCATGGGATCCTGCGTATGCGTAGTCGCCGCCATTTTGCTTTCTTTATTCCAGCAGCTGCCAACCAACAATTACTATTAATAGGTTTATTGTGTCCCTCCTAAAGTCGCCAAACCCAAAGATGCTTTTCGCGTAACTCGTGCCTATTTTTGCAAACCTCGAAAGAACTCAGCAAATGACAACAAGAAACTTTGAAAGAAGAAAGACAACAGTTGACTCGACTCCGACGACTTGAGGATGTGGCACAGCAACGTACTACACTACAGTACGTACTGTAGCCAGCTACGAGGCTCTAGCTAGCTAGCTAGCACGCGGTAATGCACCTTTGTAACTGCAAAGAAGCTCGTAGAGCTGCATTTAGATGTCTGTTACTGACACCCTCATGTCAAAAGGCACCCCTCGTCATGTCTTTTGGGCCCCCTCGTCGCCTGGTTGCATTGCTATTGCCTCCCTTTCACTTTACTCATCAGGCAGTCAGCAGCCTCTCTGAAGCCAGTAGCAACCTGACTGTAACCGAATGCAGATACATTGTCTAGACGATAAATCTCCACATTTTGTTTGCTCGAACTGCATGCCACTGGCCTGTGTGTAGCCACAGGTAAGGTAGTAGCCACAGGTAAGGTAGCTATAACTGTCCGACTGTCACTCTTTTCCCAAATCGTCCATCTTTCGACTGAATCATGATTCAATCATTCATTTACTACAGGAGCTCACAATGTGGTACGATAGCACGGCACAGCCGTTACCGCTACCAGTACCGGTATCATGACGATTGATTTGAGAGCACGAGACGACATCATATGATTCGGGCACAAGGGCTTTGGTCTTGACACGACGACCCCCTTTCTCACACTGCAGTGAATGCAGATATCATACATGTTTAGTTTTAGCTCGTTTTTGAAGCATAGCTCCATTCTTTTCAATGCTTTGGATCAACTTGTCATCGTCACTCGCAATGATTGATTGTTGGTCAAGACAGTATAGTTACACCACGCATTGTGGTATATTCAAATTATTCAAATCTTTCTACCGTACAGCTAGCTGCAGGTCTCACGCAGATTTTTGAATCTCTTCTGATCGCTCATAGAGTTCGTCCACATAAGTAACCCAGTCGTAAGCTTTGGACTTGGTCGGAGATTCCGGTTTGGTGGTTTTGTTGCTGTATCGAGAGTCTTCGTCGCCACTTCCAGCACCATCGAATCCAAAAGGTGAATACTTGGCATTCACATCCAGCAAATTCAAAGCAGAGAGTGCCCGGGGAGGAGCCAAGAACTTGGACATGTCAATATCAATTCGGAACTGATCATCGGCATCATCTTCATCCCGGAACGAATAATAATGGGCGGATCCGCCGGTAGCCGAGGCAGATGCCAATGCCTCTTTGAACGGTACTTGTGCTCGCTGTTTGGGCATGTGCCCCTTGACCATAGCTGTCAGGGCTTCCTCGACCAAATCAAAGCAATGAGTATCATTGGTAGAAAGACCCTGTTTCTCCAGAACTGTATGGCGAAATGCTGGAGAAGACCGCACGCCTGAAAATTCCATACTGCTGCCAACATTTAGTGCATTTTTGTTGGGTAGATATTCCGTCACTTGTGAAGCCAGTTGATGAAGACTCTTGCATTTGCACTTGTGAAACATGGGTCGATTGGTTCGCAAGGTCAAGGCTGGTTGCAACGTCCTCCCCGGTTGGTCTTGACTGCTGGTCTGTGTGACAATGACAGATTTGGCATAATAGGATGCCGATATAAACTTGTTGGAAACAGGGTCCACCTTGGTCTCAAATCGAACCACACAACCACAGTTGGGAGAACACTGTTGACCCCAGTTTTGGACATAATTCTTGCTGCCATCATTATTATCCGGCGAGACATCAACCGAATGGGACCCAGCAAATGAGGGAACCGCCTCCTTGCTTCTCTTGGATGGTCTCCCCTTTCGGATACCCTGAGCCGTTGCTCGTCGAGTCGTTGGATGGAGAAGGAACCTCATCGTCAATTGAACAGAATAGAAGAAATAAATGAACGTCAGACTTCTTGATGGTTGCAGAAAAATGCACCAGAGCTCTGTCGACGAATTCTCTTTTGGTTTGTTGTTGAAGAATGAGCCAAAGAAGAATTTCAATTTGAAAGCTTGGTGCATGTACGTGTTTTGATGTACGTGGTCGTGTGCCCCTTTGACGTCATTGGAACAGAATTTGACTCTATTTCTTCTAATAAAGAATTGCGTGGAATTGAAGGCGTGGGGACATGGCGTGGATGTTTGGACGCCCCCTTCGCACAGCCTGACACGACGATTTGATGGCACCCAATCAACAGATATGGCTTTGGTTGGCACTTGCTTTGGTATTATGTGGCCCGAAAAGAAAGCTGTGAAGTGGCAACGGACATCGGTCAGGCTGAAAGGATACTGTAATCTTAAAGTCGTTCACTTGCCCCCCCCCCACCAGCCAGTACCCGTTCCCTTACCGGAACAGTACCTGTAGGTCTTCTGCCTGCTTTTGGCTCGCAGTGCTGTGGATGTGTTCGCTTGCAGATGATCGAGATTTGATGTAGGAGAATCAAAACTGAAGAGGGACCTCATTTTGAGTACCGGTACACAAGGCTACTACTTCTCGAGTAGCTAGCAAGATCATTTTTTTTGAGAGTTTGGAGGTTGTCTACGGAAGTGGGGCTGAAAGATTCAGCCAGAGAAGACACGTTTCGCTGCGGATGCATCCCCACGCTTCATTCTTTCTTCTTTGGCATCTAGCTAGAGCAAGCCACAATCCTACGAACTAGATAGCAAGTCGGGATTCAAGTTGGTTTAATAAACGCTAGCACAGCCCAGATTATTTACAATCTTGTTTCAGATTCTTTTCTTCCTCAGATTTGAGTAAAGGTAATGCCATAGGGGATCAAGGCCATGTTTAGTACTTGCTGCTTGCGGGAGAACTGGGGCAGTGACCTTTTCTTAAAGTCCAGTTGTGCCATAATCCCATGCATGTTCAACAAGGCATTTGCTTTTGCCAGCACATTGTTGGCCACCATTGCCACATTGTCACGTTGGATTGCGGATTGCTGTGTCATCATGTACACTTTTCTCTCATGTTGGCTCTCTTGTCCCCATCCGATGTAACCCTTCTCCATTTGGGCACCCACATATCGTTCCATTTCGGAGTAAAAGACTGCATCCATGGCCAATGCATCGTTCAGTGCTGGCACGAGATCCTTGGCAAATGCGTCCAAGACTCGCTTCCATTTCTGTTCACTGACACCCGCGTCTTGAAGCATTCTTGGTACTGACCTGTATTGCTCTGACCCCATTTGTGCCAGGGTTTTGCCAAGTGCACAATGGATGCCACAGCTTCTTTGCACTGGAGGGCTGGCAGGTTGCTGTTCCATTACTTGGATGGTAATCTGTCCTACAGCTGATGTGAGCAAAGTTAACACTGTATCAGCATCCAATCCCTTGACTGCTGTTCCATTGATGGCCAAGACCTCTTGTCCTGGTTGGAGCCCTGATCCGTGCAAGATACCAGCCTCGATGGCCTTGACCAAGTAGGCTCCATTATGTTGGTGGTTGAGCTTCAGTCCCAGCTTTTGGCTGGCATTGGCCTTTGTTGCTGTGATGATCCTTGTGGTTGTCATGGTAATTGTTTGTTGAATTGCTTTTTGTTGTTGTTTTGTTGCTGATTGTTTTTGTGAGGTTCCATTAGCACAAAGATTGTTGCCAAGGGTGACTCGACTCTGCTCGGGTCAAGCCGAGGTCAATCAAGTCACTAGTACTGTTTTGGTCATGCATGCAATAGAATGTGGGAATGAAGCAAGATTCATCATTCCCTGATTTGATTATTCTATCTTCGCTTCGCTTCGGGTACTTGATACTTGACCGACTAGTATCCTCCACCCTAATACTTTGTTTTGGAGGCAAATCAATGCGTTCTTCAGTAAGGTAGGTTAACATAGCGTCGGCCGTGCCCTTTCATTGGCATGCCATTCTAAATGAAGCAAGAAATTTTGCGTCTTGCATGTCGTGCCATACGTTCTGTGCAGGTAACATGGTGTGGATGGAGGCAGACCACAGTGGCGGGGCTTGCTTCCTTAGAGACAAATTTTACTTAAAGACGAGTTCCCTTGAGGCTTCGCCCCACACCATGTTTGTGTTCTACGTGCGGTGCCGGTACAAATTCTTCCTTGGTGTTGTCACACCTTGTCTACCACTGCTTGTTTTCTCTCTATGATCGCGTCCTTGCTACCCCCACCACAGTGTAGTGAGAGCAACCACCACAACAAACACAACCAGTGTTGATTATTATTGATCGTTTGAAGAAATTGCGCGGCATTGTTCACACATTTTAATGAGAAAGAAACGAGGTGTTTGAGTATTGTTACCTACTGTTATCCATCATTCTCATCAAGAGAGAAAAAAGAGTTGGACAACATCTAAAAGCAAACCAGAACCTTCCCATCAGCCTCCGTCTTTGGGCTCGTCCTTGGCCACCCGTAGGAATCCTACTAGGATTGTACGAGGAGAAATTCCGATCGAATTTTGGAGGTGGGTATCTCGTGTGTTGTTACTGCTGTGTGTGTGAAAAACAAACTTGTTGGGTGTTGTGATGGATGGGAAAGACTCTCTCGACACTGGGTACACTAGTGGCTAGCTGGAGAGAGCTGGTTGTGGCCTTATCTTGTGGATATTCCATGGATTCTGATGGCGGCAGGTGGTGACAACATGTTGTGGCAAAAATCCGGAGCAATGATGTCACTTGGCGTCGCCTACAAGTCCACGGATGCCTCACCATGAACATGGGATCATCGATCGGAGTCCCTTGCACCATAACAACGGCTCGATATATGGTGGGAGAGGGAGTGGGCTTACTGTCTGTGTCAGTCCTTAACATGTGCTACTGCGGTTTTGAGGAACCCAGTTTGCTCCAAAGACTGGCGCTAAACTCCAAATCCCGTGTCGCAATTAGAAGGATTCAGGAGTCGGACCTGTTCGAATCTCTGTTGCGGATGTTCTTGGTCTCTTTCTTTCTCGCTGGATTCTTTCTCACTATGGCATGGCTAGTTGAGAGATCCCATCACATGCCTGCAGCTGTTGACTGTTGACACACCAGATCAGATCCATTCTCAGCCACTCACCGATTGTGTTGCCTTGCTCCTCTCTCTCATCTCTCTCTCTTCTTGTTGGGATCTCTCCGCTGTCTCTTGGCGACTCCTTTCCTCTACTGTCATTCATCCATCACGACACATTACAACCATCATCACAGTGACCGCCCTCGTCTTCGTCCACAGTCATGAGCGTACAGCTTGCTGACTTTGCCACTCCAGACAAAGGAGGACCCACCAAGATGCCCGCGACAGCTGCCACTGCCTTTACCCAAAAGACCACCACCTTTTCCACATCGGTCACACCCGCCGACGTCAAAAAGGTCACGCCCAACATGTCCACTTCCTCAACAGCAGGAAAGCATGTTCGATTTGGTGCCGAAGACAACACTGACACTGTTAGTAGTGGAGATTCCAATAACAAGCGTGGGTTGGTCTCACGACGAGGAGGTCGCTATGTGTCTCCGGGACGACCACCCGTTGTCACCAATCCAACAGCTGCTGGTCAAGCCAAGGAGGCATCTTCTGTCTTGGAGTACAAGACGTACAACCAAGACTCTGTGCCAGCCATTAGCACGACAAACAGTGTCGGGTTGGTGTCGCTGCCGTCGTCGGAAGGAGAAAAAGAAAAGACGCCGCTCAAGAGTGAAGTGCAAACCAAGTTGGAAGAGTTTGAGGGGCGGGAGACTGCTACTGTGCGACCCTCGTCCATTACCTGTGCGTCCACCATTGGCCCCACCAGTCCGCTCGCACGAACATCCAGTCCACACAAGGATAGTGCGTCATTTGAGGTTCGCAGCCCCGTACCGTCGCAATTGACGGATCGAGTAAGTGCTTCTGACCAATCATTGATTGATTGATGGAAGATGCTTCCTTCTGCCGAGTGTATGTTGCTAACTTGTGTTTCGTTCGTGCGCTCTTTAGTTCAAAAAGACACCCACAAAGTCTCCCAGCCACTTTCAAAGTCTTCCCTCCTTGGATGATGCCAAGCTGGGGTCTCCGGTTGGGTTCATGTTGTCGCCTGGGCCTGCGACTCCATCCTACAAGGCTATCCGAGATTCATTGGAAAAGGAAGACAAGGAGGCCGCCGAGCTTGGTGACGAGATTAGGGACTACACCAAGGAAAAGTTTGCGTTGACGCCAACCAACTTTTCAACGGACTATGGGAAATCCTCTGGCATGACCTTTGACACTTCCAATGGTAAGGCTTTGTGGGTGTATAGTGATGCATCATTTGCTCATTGTTGTTGCATTGTGTAAGCTGACGAATCGCTATCTCACTGATTGATACTCCTTTAGTTCTAAACTGGCTTCAGTCTCCCACAGCCAATGGCCTGTTTTCGCCTGGGGGAGGCTTGAACTCCATCATGAACACGCCCAGAGGACCATTGGTTCCACGCACTCCGGGGACTCCTACTGTGAGCACATCATTCTTCTTTTCGGATGTCGCCAGCTTGGCTCGCAATGGAGACACGCCCAAGAAAGGCGACGGCGACCCGGGCAAGAGTCCCAAGAAGGGGCTCTCCAACATCATTTGCATTTCGCCCCTGGCGTCCACCAGAAACCGTTATGGAGGTCCCAACGCGACAAAGTCACCGGTCAATTTCCACGACATTTTTGCGTCTCCAAATCCTCTTCTGGATGATTCACCACCAATCAAGGGTTTGGCAAAGAGATCATCGGGCGAGAAGAAGGATCCTAGCATTGATGCATTGACACTGGCGGAGCGTGATCTTATGCAGGACGAAGATTTGAGCGTTTTGCTTCAGCTCGCGGGTGGCAACACACCCAAGGCACTCTCAGGACGACACTCAAAGACCAACTCACCAAGTGGTCGCGTGTTCCGTCCTTCGGGATCTAGAAAAGGGGATGATCAAGAAAATTTGCCTGGGCTACAGCTTCCAATCATTGGAGATCGACAAGGTGATTCGACAGCCACGCGGCTGTCGCGGAAAACGCAACCGCGGGAGGGCGGGGATGTTGTCAAACCTTCTCTGGGGATTCGAAAGTCAACCTCAAACGCACACGACAACGATGTATTTGCACAGAAGGAAAGCGCAAGTGCGCCTCCTCCTATGGCCCGTGCGAATGCGCACCCAGGACAGCCTGTTGGAAGCAGTGATGTGAACGCCACCAAGGAAGCCGAGGCCAAGCCTGCTGCTGCAACCGCGCCTCAGCCTTACGCTGTTCATTCGCGTCCTTACCATCCACGCCCTGATGTATACGGCGCCTACCCAGGATTTCCGCCAAGCGGGATGCGTCCTTCGGGTCGAATGTCCGTCGTCGTTGGAGGTCCACCTCCCTCAAGTCGAACTACCAAGTCCAATTCCGCACCCAGAGGACACCTACCACCACATCGGCGGCCAAGTTATTCTCACAGTGATTATCCTCCACCGGGAATGTATCCTCCTCCGCATGCGCATTACCCACCACCGCACATGACTGGCATGGGACACCACCCATCCTATCATCCATACTCGGCACCACGCCATCACCAACCTCCTGCCTCGCGGTTGCCGGTGTATGGCTCTCAACAACAACAACATCATCATCCGGCGCCACATCCAGCGCCTCATCCCGCACCAGCACCACAGCTCTCTGCGCCGAAGATTACACCCAAGATCACGCCTAAACCAAAACCAGCGCCCAAGCCGCCTGTTGTGAAAAGGCCACCATTGCCAAAGTCTTCGGTGTCAAAGCGACCAGCGCCAATCCAAGAGGCAGCGCCAAAGCCGCCTCCCAAGAAACAGAAGAAGTCTCCTGGTCCGAAGAAGAAGAAGTCTCCGCAACTCACGGAGAAGGTTGATCGCCAAAGAGCCGCGCAAACAATTGCTGCAGTGAATGCGGCAAGCGGTGGAAAGAACGATAAGGCTGCGATGCTCGCCGCCGCCATTTTGCGAGGTGTGACCATGCGTCCATCTGGAAAATGGGTAAGTCACGATCTGTCGCTCTGTTTAGCAGATTCCGCATCATGTTCTGTTTCCTCATCGGTTCCCTTTTTTTTTAAATGATAACAGCAAGCACAACTTTACTTTGCCGGCAAGTCACGCTACATTGGTGTCTTTGATACCAGAGAGAAGGCGGCTCTGGCCTATGAGATTGCTCGCGAAAAGCTCAAGTCAGAGAAGTCCGCAGTCGACGGTGCTTTGACACCTAAGCAAACCGAAAACGCAGTAAATGCTGCTCGAAAGGCCGCCTTTGACGGTGTGAATGAAAAGGGCTGAGCAGGTGACTCTATGCTCGGATGGCGGGTTGAGAAGAACCAAAGGCTACTGGCACAAAGAAAGGGGCTTGACTTTCAACCACTTCTACACTTGTCGCTGTGCATCCAACATTGGTGCTTGGCATGTTTGGCAACTGTGGCATGTCCTTTCGCTGGTTGAAATAGTGTACACACTAAATAAATAGGCAAACAGATCGCGGATAAGAATCGCTGGTGACAAGAAGCCGCTTGTAGCGACACATGCAAAGAGCTGCTACAGTTGTCAGCAGAGAGGCGGCTTCCCCTAATTTAATACATAAAGTAACAGAAAAGAAAGTACAATGGAATCATAGCTGTGGTTCTCCCTGGCAAGCTGGTTGCAGGTATAATAAGATGCACGGTAGGTTGAAAGATAATCTTCGAGACCTCATCCTTTACGTTTGCAAGCCGTGCAACACTCAGGAACTGTGCAGATCAATTCATCAGGCTTGGCAAAAACTTCTGCTTTCTCACGGCCGCTGTCGGCAACAGCCGTGCACGATGCGGTTAGTGTACTCAAGGTTCCAATGTCACCACGGAGGCCACAGACCTCTGTTGGCATGGTTCCCTGGAAGCCGTTACCCTCGAGGCTCAGCGAAACTGCAGAGGAAAGCTATGTGAGTCAGAACTGTTTTATGGATTTATCTAGCATCTTTCTCAATTACACACTTACCTAGCCAGCGCAGTTCTCCCAGTTCACTCGGGATGGCGCCATGGAAATCGTTGTACTCCAGGTTGATATCCCGTAGCATGGAGCAGGCACCTAGGGCGGATGGCACTGTCCCGTTGAACTGGTTCTCATCAAGGTGGACGGTTGCTGAGATCATTGGGGTGGGACACGCAGGGCAAAAACAAACTCATGAGCTTCCCGATAGCAAGTCAACAGCCCTCGCTCTCAATCAAGCCATCGCATCATTTGACTTACTTAGAGATACCATGTGTTCCATCCCAGACGGCAGCTCGCCTGTGAAGGAATTGAGGCTCACAACGAGGTTCTCCAGCTTGTCAAAGGCCTTTATTATCTCAGGAAGCCTCCCACTGAAATTGTTGCTTTTCAAGAACAAGTCCACAAGCTTGCGAAATGACTGAAACTCCCAGGGGATGGTACCATGAAAGTTGTTCCAGCTCAAATTAAGCGACTTGAGAAGATTGAGTTTGCCCATCTCCGACGGCAGTGTCCCATCGAGGTTGTTTTCTTCTAGTTCGATCTTCTGGAGCAGGTTTGCGTTTCCAATCTCGGTTGGAATGCTGCCTTTGAGGTTGTTCCGTGCTAGCTATAAGGTGAAGTCAGTCAGTCAAACGAAAGACGTCAGCAAGCAATCGTAAACATTAATGTAGGCCCCCCAAACTGTTTTCGTTTGAACATACCTTGAGCTCCTCTAGAGCTGAAAGCTTCCCGATGTCACTCGGTAGAGTGCCCGTCAAGTCGTTGGAATCAAGGTTGAGTGTGCGCAACTTGGTCACGTGGTCAAAGATACTTCCATCAATTGATCCCGACATGCTATTCATAAAGAGCGTCAAGTCGGTGAGTTTGGGCATCATGACAAAGGCGTCCGTTGGCAAGCGTCCTTGGATGCGGTTCTCGGGCAAGGACAGCGTCTGTAGATGGGTCAAGCTCATAATCTCCTTGGGGATGGAACCATCCAAATTGAGATTCCACAGCTCAACAGCAACAACTTGGTTGTTGCTATTGCAAGAAACGCCATACCATGTGCACTCGTGGTTGGGTGTCAGCCATTCCTGCAAGCCTTCTTCCAGCGTCCAGTAGAGTCCATGTAGCTTGACAAAGAACAGAACCAGGGCATGCCTCTGAACGAGCTGTTCATTCAAAACACTGCCTGGATCTTCGGCTAGCCACACCAAAGCTTGGTTGCGTGACGAACACGACGACATTGTTTCGTTGGCATGCAAGTACTCGGCACCAAATGCATTGAGTAGAGATCTGTACTTTTGCTCAGCAGGCTCTGAAATGCCTGCAATGATTCCGTTGCAAGCACACTGGGACAAGACATGAGGGTGCTCTTGTCGGTTGACGGCAAAACACTCGGTCGTCATGGGTGCAATGCCATTGTATCCTTTCGGAATATGATTACCGCCCGAGGATGGTACGAAAAAGTTGGACTTGTTGGTTTTGTTTGACGTGACCACCACCACAATAACGACGACCACCACGAATACCAGCAAGAGCAAACCACCCCCTGCCACCCACCACAGTTTCCGAGCTCCCGACTTGTGCTGCTCGTGTGCTGCTTCTTTTCGAACTGGCATTTCGCCCGTGATACCCCGTGAACTTCGCACCGAGTACGTGTTTTTGGTGGTACTGGAAGAAGATCCAAACTCCCGCAACAGCTTGGGTTTGGGTTTGAACGTTTCCAGGATACGCGAGGAGACACTCTTGTTCTTTTTCTTCCTGGCCAACTGTTCAATTTCATCCGCAAAGATTTCTCGCTGTTGCTTTTCGTCTAGAATCAAGTTCCCTTTGTTCTGGTACCTGGCTTCCATATCCCGGAGTAGTTTGGCCTGTGTGGTATTGGTGCGACTGTCGCAACAGGATAGAATGTCCACGACGGCCATGGCCAAGTCCGACTCGCCACTGTCGCTCGGTTTGATGAGTCCTCTGCTTTCTTCATCAGCATCGCCGTCATTGCTGGCATCTTCGTAGGAATACGTGGAATGCTGGGATCGATGATCCTCCAGATCTCCGTAGGGATTGAGATCCTCGTTGTTGTTGCTGCTGTTGTTGTTGTTCATGGTGATCCTCTAGTCTAACAATTTGGGATGGAGATGAATGAATTTGAGTCTCACAGAGGGCCAGGGATTTGTCAAACCAAACCAACCAGAACTGAGACGCCGACAAAGCAAGATTCTCAGATGTTGTTTGTAGTGAGTGACCATGCGATGCCCCATTTGGATCTCTTGTCATTTTTCGGCCCCGAACATCATGTACAAGAACGCAATCTTGTGAGCTTCGTTTGACTCCTGTGAGGAGAGAGGGCCAGGTTCCAAAAATCCTGAGCTGCCGTTGGAGATCTGCTGAACTCACCACCGGCGTGACTTGGTATTCGTGACTCAGAAGAACAGTGGATCTTCGTCAAATTCGGTTTCTTGGCGGCAAAAGAATCTTCCATCTTGCTCGATTGCTCTCTCCTCATTCTTTTGCTTGCTGCTTGATCCATTCATTCAAACATTCATCCAAAACGACACCAGTAAGATGACAGATCCCAAGGACGACGACCACCCCAGCGACGACAGTGATGATGACGACAAGACGCTAACCGACAAAGAAGCGGAAGCTCGAGCGATTCGATTTGCGCAACGGCACGGTATCATCTTGAACAAAGATGACAACCCCAACAAGATCAAGTTCAAGGCCAATATCTGGCAAGTCTTGGCAGTTCCCGGGATCTTTGTTTTCATTATCTTTGTTGGATTACTTGGATCGAGTGATTGGGGCACGACTCCCGTTTATAAGGGTCCGGATAAACTCGATGCGATTATGGACTTTATCGAGGCTCGAGCCGAAATGATCTACAAGGAGCGTGGTGGTGCCATGAGTAATTTTGCCAATGCCAATTGCACCTTGTTTCTCGGCATGAGTACCATACCGTGGAGTGGAATGTCTCTCTTTGCGGGTCGTGACTATGCCAAGGGAGAAGTGGTGATTTCAGCTGCCCATTTTCTACCCCTCTATGACAGCAGGGATGGATCTACCTATACCTTATCCCTTCAACAATACGCATTCTTACTCAAGCACCATCATTTAGTGGCAAACGTCGATGGAACCACTTTTTGGAATGAAACTGATGACAATAATGACAACAACCATACTGATTACAGTCTTCGAGCCTCAAAGCAAATCCACGCCGGTGACGAATTGTTTCTTCCCTTTACCAGTCACCCTCACAGTAAACTACCACTCGACACTACTACTACTACTAATCCTACCGGCGTCTTTGACGATATTCCCACTCAACCAGAATACGACTTGGCTGAAGAAATCATTCGAGATACCTTGTTGAGTTTCCCCATGAAACGAGGGCGGATCATGGTCAATGACAAGGAAATTGAAAAGACACTCGTGCTAGTCTACAAGGTGGCGCGCAAACTCAATCCCAAAGTGCTCCGATTCTTGCCTTCCACCAAGCGAGAACTAGATCCATGGATATCATTCATTCGAAGAGCAGAACCCTTTGGCAAGGCTGCACTTCAGGAAAAATCCATGAATGCACTGGAAATGAATGCCCAATGCATGAGTCATCACAATCAAAATGCCAACCGCGAACTACTGCAACATGATGGAGACTCGGATGTTTCATTGTTGGCCACACAGCAATTCTTGAATGGAACGACCGTCTTTGCATCTCCTCTGCTACTGTTGCCACTTGGAAGGAAGAATGAAGCCCGTAGATGTGCCTCTGTGGACCACGCTGTTGTTGATGATGACCAGGAAGAATGTATCATGCCACCAGAGGGAGAGGAATTGGTAGAAGAAGAGGGTATTGTTGTATCGCAGAAGCAAGCCAACAAGTACTGCTTCCAACAAGCGCATCTGCCATTCTTGCTTTGTCCGCTCTCTCCAGCCGCCATGCTCATCACATCATCCGCCGGAACCGAACCGCCCAATGTGGAGTTCCAATGGAGTCGCAGGATTAAGCGCAGAAATACAAAAGCATTGGCCATGTCGCCAGAGCAGGTGGCACAGGAATTGCTCTACTCGACAAAGTTATTCATGGAGGTGGTCGCACTCCGGGAAATTCAAGAAGGTGAAAAACTCATTGCGGACATGTCCGAAGATACAATTGCAACTCTTTTGGCGTGGAACAATGTGACTGCGGTGAATGGAGAAGGATGAATCTAAGAAGGATCGGACACAGTCAAGTTTCAAGTACCAGACAGACTGCAACGGAATGCACTGTAGGTTTTGCTACTGCAAACATAGCAGAGCATCAAAACCTCAATCGGCATATATGTTGTTCAGATCGAGTCGGATGAAACTTGCCAATTGCTCTGCAGACTATGAACTCCTCTGTTGATTCAAGATGGAAACAATCCCATCATGACAAGAACAAAAAACAACAACAACAACGCTTCTGCTCCAACAACCACTAGAGCAAACGAAAATCACAACTATGCATAGATTAAGCTCTGCTCTGCCTGTAACAAAACTTTTGCCACTCGAGCAAGCTGAATAGACTGGTGCTACAGCTTGTTGCTGCTTTTTAGTTTGTCTAAACAAAACCATTGCTCCGCTACACCTACCATACTATTTGCAGCGCTTGCACCGTTGATTGCCACGCTGCAAGAGTAGGAAGAGCCAAAAGCAACAAAGTTAGCCTTCAAATCCAAAGAAATCACCCTGGAGCTGATGCATCCTGAACCCCGAACGTGTGAACTTACGCTGGCATCCCAATTCCGGGGAAGATCGAGTCTCCAGCAAGGACAAGATTGGGAAAGGGCGTGCTGCCATCCTTCAAGTAATCTTCTGTGGCCGCCCCATACGTGCCCCGTGGCCTCCTGAGGAACCGTTCATGTGTAATGGGCGAACCAATCAATTGCTCGACCGTTCTTTTGCGAACATCTGGGATTACACTTTCAATGGCTCGCCACAGCACTTCTGCTCGTTGTTCCTTTAGTTGTTTGTATTCATCTGAATTGCGCTTCATACCTTCCCAAAGTGCATACGGCTCATTGCCTGCCCCGTATGCATGGATGATCATGTACCCTTCGGGGGCTAATGACTTGTCAATCACACAGGGATTCGAAACAGCAATCATGTTTAGCTCTCCACAGGGGCTATCCGAAGGACTCCCATCTCCTGCTAGAGATCGATCCATGACAGTGTAGTGTGCTTCCATTTCTTCCAGGTTGAGCCCCTTTGAGTCAATGGCAATGTGTAAATGAAGAAAAGAACCCGTCATCTCAGCCGTGTCACAGTTGGCCAGAAGGCTTTCTTGGGACTGAGGATCTACCGAGGGGCGAACCGATTTTACGACGGGCTTTCCACTTGTCAAGTCCCAGGTCTGACGAGGTTTCTGCGGGGCCAAATCTGGGTAGCATGTTGTGAGTTTGGAGAAGGATTTTGTGTTTTTGATAAGACACTGAGACTCCAGAGCAGGCACATTGCAGATGACACCACTTTTGCTTTGACTTTGCGTCCATATGGCGCAATGTGATGCCAGTGATTTTGGATACCATCTTCGAACAACGATTAGTTCTACATGTTTCGGTAAGTGGACTTGAGAACCAGAGACCCTTGCTCAACTCCCCGAACCAGAGCATATGACAACTTCTCCAAGCTCCCTTTGGGATAATCCACGACTACCCGGGCTATGCATGTCATAGATCACAAAGCATTGCTGCGCCGAGGTTGAGAAGCCGGGAGACGACAAGGAAAATGCAGAGCATCAACCAATTTCGCAGCATTGATCTTTGATTGAAGATTGGGTCATGCATGGTGCAAAGGTTGAGGTGGTGAGTTCGCCTTGCTGGATGATTTCGAGCAAGGTGGAAAAGTACCTCAACAGGGGAA
Source organism: Seminavis robusta (assembly GCA_903772945.1). Taxonomy (NCBI): domain Eukaryota; phylum Bacillariophyta; class Bacillariophyceae; order Naviculales; family Naviculaceae; genus Seminavis; species Seminavis robusta. The sequence continues at coordinate 11,945 of CAICTM010000093.1, read as the reverse complement.
TCAATGCCGTGCTCCCCGCTCTCATTGCCATGGCAGGAATCGCCACACCTGCCAGCAATCCTTTGGTAGCTTCCCGTAGCGCTTGGAATTCCTCGAGCGCCGTGGGGCCACCAAACTCTTGCAGGGGTCCCTGCTCAAAGATATCGGGGCCCAATCTTGCCTAAGCAAAAATGGATGTGAAGGACATAGTATGTACATACTGAAATACAAATATATGTATGTGAGAGTCTGAAAGTATGTGGGGGTATGGAAATACATGTAGCATTGGTCAATCTCTGGGACCATACTATGCTGCATCGGTCACTTGCATTGTACTACTAAGGTTTTCATCTAACTACTGCTGGTAGATTTCCTAAAACTTCTCTCCTTTCTCAATCTGTGTCAAGAAATGGATGCTGGTGTGTTTGGATTTTCTAGTAACTGGGTAAATGAGTGCGATTTGCCTTCACCTACACGGGAGCCAAACGCTCGACATCGAAGCTCGACCTCGACGAGCTACATCGGAACAATACATGTTGAAATACATGGCGAAAATATTGTGTATATCAGCCAAAACAGGTATGTACATTATGTATGTAGAGATGCTAGTGGTATGCCCATACATATGTGGGGGCTGAGGAGGTATGGCATAGTTGCTGCATACTATGTTGAGCAGGTAAGGGCCCAATTGCAGTCTCCATTTCAGTAGTTCCTCTCGTCCTGGATTTTCAATCATCCCCCAGGCATCATATGATATCCAAGCAATTGGTTGATCCACGGCTTGTAGCACTTGCGCCAGTGGATTGAAGGGTGGGCTGCTGCACCCCAAGAGAATGGTCGGTCCCGAATCAAAGGTGAAAGTTTCTCCACATTTTTGTGATTTGCGGTCAAACGCATGGGCACATCCACCTGCCAAATAGTGGCTCTCGTAAATACCCACCTTTTTGCCGTAGAGTGTATTTAGAATGGCTCCAGCACAGAGACCTAAGAGGCATTGAAAGCAAAAAACAAAAGGTTAGAGAGAGGGAGAGTGCATGAAATCGTTTTTTTTCAAGTACCTCCTTACCACCAAGTCCAGCGCCAATAATGGCAACATCGACATCGTCTAGAATAGATGTGTCAGCGTTTGGAGGAGGTAGCTCATCGGCTCCTATTGTGTCGTCATCTGCAGCTGAAGAATAGAGCACGGAATCTTTATTGCCGGTAGGATCAAAATAATGCTCGGTCAAATCTCTGGAACATGATCTCGTTCCCGCTGGCAGCAAACCAACGAATTGGCTGGCAAATCCGTGGGTCAGACTCCAGAGAAAAGCCGGAGGCAGGAAAACAACGGCAAACGCTCGTGTCATGGGGATCAGTGACTATAGAAAAACAAAAAAGTGATTCTTTCTTCCTTCCTTCAGCAACGAGTCTTCAGCACATGCAGTCTGAAGGAGTTGGAAAAACAGTTTAGAAGCGATGAAAGCACAAGAGAGAAGCAATAAGGGATTTTCTATAGTTGGGGTGAGGCGCACCGGCCAATCCAACGACCACCAACGACTTCAAAATATAGAGATATGTATATAGAATAAGCATACTTAGCTCTAATTACTAAATCGCAGAAAAGGCTGGGGGAGAAATCTTGGAACACCAAATTAGCACGGAAGTCCCACCACGTAGAGTAGGGAAGTCGAAGCCTATAAGTAAAATGCAAGTGTGACTAAATTGGACGAAAAAAACAACTTCAACGATTATAATATTTACGGCACTAGACATATCGAACCTGTGCCAGAGCTTCCAGGAGTGCCCTCCACTGACGCCCTTGGTTCATACGACGCCACATGAACTCGAAGAGGCACGGCCTAACACCCTCCTCTGTCCTCTTTCTGGCTGGGACAAGCTTCTTTACACCGTTCCAAGTGCCCTCGATGGTGTTGGTGCATGCACCAGTGATGGGGTCCTTGTAATTCTCGGAGTGGTTGACTGTGCGAAAGGAGTAGAGAAGTTAGTCACAGTTGTCGGAAAGGGCAGTCGCGCGACTGGATCATTAACTCACCAACTTCGTGCTGATACCAGAAGTCTTCTTTACCCTCGAGATCCTCATAACTGGGGAACTTGTCACTGATGATGATGGAACCTGGTAGAATGAAGTCCTTTATGTGTTCTTCCAGCGTAACCTTCTTTCTATCGGGTACGGCTACAAGGAAGCACTTTCGTTCTGGGGTTCTTTCCACACCACCAAAAACCCACACACCGTCCACACGATGTCCTCTATGGTACTTTCTCTTACCGAACTTCGACTCGTCCACCTCAACTTCAACACCGACTCCACCAATCTGGTAGTTGTCGATATTGTCCAGGACCATTTCACCAATGAGCTGCTGGGCAAATCGGAACCAATCCGTCACCGTGTTAGGGGACCAGCCGAACATGCTTCTAACAGAGGTGTACGAGGTGCCACAGATGAAGAGGTACAGAAAATAAAGTACTTCCCTGATGGGGATCCTGCAAGTGTGGAAGAAGGTGCCGGCCATGATGGATTGCGTCCACCTCTTTCCATGGACAGCCTTGCACTGGCGCCGGTTGCAGAAGATAAGATTTTTCACATTAGGGCGATACTCAACAGGCTGGTTGCACTGGACGCAGAACTCTGGGATGTTCAAGCATCCTTCATCAACTAAGTACTCGATGGTGTTCTCGTTGGTGGCAAAAACGTCTTCAAGTGCCCTAAGAGGAGGTATTCCTCTGTGGTCCTCGTTGAGGTTGACTCCAGCCATTTCTGTTTTTGTGAGCCGACTTGGACTTCTGTAGTTGACTAGTGTACGTTGCTAGATTGGCCTAGTTAAAGCGGTTTGAATTGTGCAGCTCGACTTCCTTGATACCGGCTACACATAAGTACGACTATCCCCGATTAGAAGCAAGACTTCTGTGCAGTCATCTGGGATAGTCGTTGTTTCTGTTATAGGAATTCGAATATTCAAAATGATCACCGCTGCTACAGGAATTCAAATGTCCGATGCCACCGTACACAGATTCAGTCAGTACAGTTGATCATAAAATCAAGTCTTGAAGACTGGCAATGGAAGTCGAGTTAGACGAGCACCACTACCTGTTTACCAACCCCTACACTGGCAAGTCCTACATAAAGAAGAAGCAAGGTTCTATGCAGGAAGAAGCCACGATGCCGCACACAGAGGACATGCCCGTACCGGGAGACACCCAGCAAACTGACTTCAACAGCTGGTTCAACACCGGTGCTTCCAAGAATCGGAATGCTACGAAACGTCGCCCTACAGTCACCGGGACCTCAACTGTGAATGGACGTGGTGGTAAGATCAACAAAACGGGACCAGGTTCTGTTGCAGCTGTTCCACAGAACATCCACCTAACAAAGAACAACAGTGACCTGACCGAAAAGCCTGATGACGACGACGCAAGTAGTACTGCCAGTGGCGACTTCGATGAGAAGGTAAGGCAAATTGTTGACAACCAAATTGGAGGAAGCCTCGCTGATTACACCAGGAAGAAGTTCGTTAAATCCATCAGAGACCCAATTGCCAAGTCTCAGAAGGAAGGTCTGGAGAGACTACGGGGCGACGTCGTGCCCCAGGTCAATGTGGCAAATGGCAACATCAAGGGTGCCATGAACATGATCAGCCAGTTTCGAATGGAGTATGACACCCAAAGAGCACAGGATATGAGGTTCCAGCAGTTCGTTGTGGAGAAATTAGGTCAGATGAATGGTACCGTTGAAGCCCTTGGAAGGTACATTCTGAAGAAGCTTGGCAGCAACGATGGATTGGACGACGTCAGTTTGACTAACATGGTTGCCTTCGACAACTACGATGGAAGTTCTTAGTGGCAAGTGTGATTGGGTGTGCAGAAAAGTGAAGTCGGAGAATTAACAGTTTTTAGTCCCATTTTGTTTTTGAAGTCGTCAGATTTCTATCCCAAGTAGTCGTTACATGTGCATTAATTCGTTGTTATGTGTGCTATGGTATCTAGGAAGTACGTTAGTAGCCAGTAATGACTTCGTCGCCTGCAGGGCAACTCTGTATTTTGGCTCGAAGTCCATTTCGGCTCACCCCAACTATAGATAATCCCGATGTTCTATTATAATTATAACTAATAAGCACTTTTGTGAATAAAGCAAACAACGCATAACATGACATACATATTGATCTCACAGCATTTAGCTTTAAAGTAGGGTTGGTAATGGCAAGGCACAGATTACTGTAGACAACAGACGGACTGGCCCTGCTCATAGTCCTGGTCTTGTCGACAACTTCTTCACCTCTTCCCAGCGACTGGCTAGTATGCGTCTTGATCTCACCTTGTGTTGAGGCATGCATCGCACCTGCCAAAAGAATTGGCAGTATTCAAAATATACAAAAACTCGATCACACTCTACTGAAGCAAGGCACGGCAGTCCCTATAGTTAGTTGTACAATGATAGTGTCATAGCCCACTACGAGTACATCGTCAGGACGCAATCGTTGGCGCCATGAAATATTTCTGACCCCGGAGTCGAGTCTTTGATTCAAGGCAAACCTTTTGTTATTACGATGACACGACGACAGTTTCTAGTTGATGGACTAGGTCTAGCTAGGTACGTGGTAGACTGTAACTAGCTAAAATCTCTCCTACTAGTCTAGTACAATACAGAGCTATAACCAGCTCATTATTATGCTACATACAGATCATTGCTTCTTCATGGCTTTGGTCATGGACCTGCTCATCACCTTATGGACCTTGAGCTCTAGCTCAGCTTGCTCTTCTTGTTGCCTTTGCTGTTGTTGTCGTCGTCATCCGATGCCGATATCTTGGTGCCGCTCAGCTTGAGGGCCTGTTTGGCACTTTCTTCCGTATCAAAGACCACAAAGGCTTGCCCTTTGCACCGTCCCGTGTCGGGGAACTTGAGTAGTTTGCAGGAAGTTACTTTGCCGCAGGAGCTGAAAATCTGCTTGACGTCGTTGACTTTGGTAGTAAAAAAGAGTCCCGAGACAAAGACTTTCTTGGCACTCGGCATATTGTCCTTGCTGTGTTTGGCGGACACGTGGTTGGTCCCTTTCACAGTGACCTTGTCGGGACAGTCATAGATCCAATGAGCAAACTTGTGCTTGTTTTTACAAGCTTGGCAAACATAGTCGGGTGGTACAGGCTTCTTGGAGAGTTTTGGTTTCTTGGTGGGTTTCTTGGGTGCATCGTCATCGTCATCATCGTCATTGTCTTGCTGCTTTGATTTCTTGTTGCGTTTCCATTCGACGGGAGCAGGTTCTTCTGCTTCTTCATCGTCTTCTTCTTCATCGTCATTTTCGTTGTCTTCCTCATCTCTGTCACCATCTTCTTCTTGTCTATACAGCATTCCCGCAAGCTCCAATTCTTCTTCCTGTTGCAAGAGTTTCTCTTGTCGTTTCAATTCGGCTTCCTCTTCCGCAGTGGGAATTGGATCCAAGCCTCGCTCTACACGCTTCACCATGCGTCGAATTTGTTGTTTGGTGTAGGAAATGCCGTCCGCGTCGACCTTGGGAATCTGATCCAGAATTTCTTTCTTTCGTTTCTTCTTTTCGTCGCGTTTGCGTTTCCGATCTTCCTTTTCTTCCTCCTTGCTCATCTTATTTTCACTGCTGTTGGAATCTTTAGTGGATTTTTCCTTAGTGTTTTCTTCGGCTTCTGACATTTCCTGCTCATCATCTGCTGCCGTGTCTTTTGCCTCTTCCTGTTCCTGTGCTTCTTTCTTTTCCTTTTTGGATTTCTTGGACTTCTTTTCCTTCTTTTCCTTCTTCGATTTCTTGGATTTCTTCACCTGCTTCTTGGAATCATCAGCTATATCCACATCCTCTGGTTCAGCTTCTTGCTTTCGTTTCTTCTCGCCCATCTTGTCCTGGCTTCTTTCTCTGGTAGCTTTCCTTGGTTGTGGGTATCTGCTCTATTTCTTTCAAGTTGTTTGCCTTTCAAGTTGGTGCTTCATTTCTTTCTCATCGTTGGTGGCTGCGGGCTCGGTTGGATCTTTTAGGACACCGGACAGACGATTCGATTCGAGTCGAATGATGAATCGAATGATGATCGAATCATAGACTCGACTCGATTAAATCATTCGACTGAACTCCCACGCGATTTCCAAGCACGCGAACTGGCTAGCTAGCTACCAGTACGTGGTAGCTATTATAGCTAGTAGAGCTACGTGTTGGTCGTGAAAGCTTGAAAGGGTTGCCGTCTTTTCCAAACCAGCCTGAAGAAGTCAGAATGTCAGAAAACCGTAGCCGCGTGCTGAAGCAGAACCATACCGGTACAAAGCGCGACAATTGGACTGTGTACCGCAGTTGCACCAACAGGATTACAAATGCTTCTCTCTATCCTTCAACATCAGAACAATGCCAGTTGACAGCTGTACCCTACAAGCATGTCTCATGCCGGCAGCCAACGATTTATGGCGACGAACCAGTCAATTTCCTCTATTGCAATAAAATGTAAGATTTGCTAAAAGCCTAAAAGCCTCCAGCATGGAATAGTTCCTAATTCATGATGGACTTGCTAACCGAGTCACACATGGAGTTCAGCCTCTCAAGTTACATGTACATGTAACAGAACATGATGGTTTTCTTAATTCGCTTGGTGAGAGGTCAAACCGCAACTGGGTTTCCAACTGCAACCTCTACAACTCCGTACCTTCCATTCAACTTTCAACTCTCAGTCAGTAGCCACTGCAGTTGTAGCCCAGCTTTTGGCAGCGAGAACAGCGGGAGCTGTCGTGCTGGCCAAGACCTCCTCCATTAGTACCAATACCGCTTTGCAAGCGCTCCGTTTTGGCGGGATAACTCTCCTCCTCGCAGCGGCGACAGGCTTGCCTCTCACCCTTCCAAGTATAGGCACTGGTCCATGAATGCCCGCAGTTGTCGCAGTCAAACGTCCCGAAGAAGCGGCAGATGTGTTTGCCACCCGAAAGCCTCCACGGTTCACCGCAATCGCATCCTTCGGCTTTGGCTCGACGAGATAGCACTCGAGAGGCAAGAATGTCATAGTCAAACTCGTCTTCCAACATGGTGCCTTCCTTCTTTTTGAGAGACCATACTTCTTGTGCCACTGTCAACTTGGGGCGTTTCGAGTAGCCGCAGTTGTCTCGGTTGATGCTGCTGATTTCTTGTAACGTGTCGTCGTCGTCGTCGTCGTCGTCGTCGTCGTGGTGCACAAGCAAGAGTTCTTTCATGGATTGCAGAGACTCGGACAGTTTGGCTTGTGTGGTGATGTCGGAATCTTGTTCACCAGAACTTCCACTATCATCTCCATCCCGGTTTTCGTCATTATCTTCTGCATAAGCGTTGCTAGCTTGTGTATTGATAATGCCGGAAATCTCTTTGCATTTTCCGCACAAGGCAGAAAGCTCCTTGCTGGGTCGATATTCCAATGGCAACAAAACTTCTAGCAAATATGGCAAAGCCAGCAAGTCAATGGGCCAGTGCTTGGTCATTGGATCAAACTGTCTCTGGGAGGGAGGCAATAACTTGATGGACGACACAATCTTGGCGTCAAACAAAAACTGGACATGAACGGATCCAAATGGCCAGGTTGCGTTTGTAGCTGTGTCCTCTGGACGAACCATGAGTGTAATCACTTCGCGAGGATCGACTGCCGTCTTGCGGGCTTGGGTCACTTGGTTGCTTCGTTCGAGGAGTTCTTCATCAGGACTTCGACCCATAAACTCGTAGAGTTCAATGGCTTCCGGTAGCGATTCGACAGGATTAACCCATTTCTTGATGGTGCCATCAAAGGAACGGTTGGGGACGTATTCCTTAATAGCAGCCATGATGGTCCGATCAAAGGAAAACTCCCAAATCACTTGTTGGCCTGAAATGTAGAGATTGACGTTGCGTTTGCCCTTGAATGCATTGCGGTACATGTCTTCAAACTTGCTTTTAGACTTGTTGCTGCTTGTGTTGCTGGGTTTCTTCTTGGGGGCGAAAATTGAATAGACTTGTTTCTTGGAAGGCTCTTCCTGAGCAGAAGGCTCCGTGTCACTGTTGCCCTTGGTGAGCTTGTAGACAACGTCTAGACCGTCATAAGTGCTCACAGAAGAACTTACGGTCGCCTTGTTCTTTGACCAACCTGTGCTGGAACCACCGTAGTTCCTTTTCTTGTAGTTATTCATTGTCGATCTTTTTACACTTTGTGTTTGCCCCCCAAAAAATACGAAGCTGTGGTTGAATGGAGGGAGAGGACGTGAGAGAAGGAGGGAAATGAGCCGCCAAAACTGAGACAACGGCAAAAGCTCGTGCTCGCCCGACGTGATTGAATCGAATCGAATCGAATCACGTCAAATCATTCGACTTTGCCCAGCGCAGCCTTTTACCGAATGCAACGCGACAGAATTTATTCACGTGGCAGAAGCCTGTGCGGACTGTCTGTGTTGGCTGCTGATCAGCGAACCTAGCTAGCTAGCTAGCTAGCTAGCTACCAGGTAGCTAGCTGTCGGTAAGAAACTGGTACCCGTACTGGTACCGGTACTGGTACATGTATGACCATACTGGTACCAGTACTAACTAATACCGGTATGCTGCAGCTGTGCTTTGATTTCGGAGCTACCTTTCCCGGAATTAGAAAATGTAATATGGTGGGGACGACGTCACTGCGACAACAAAAGATTTAATATATAGATATACAAGCGTGGATATAATATAGCAGCGGTTGTCAAACATCCTTTTTCGTCAAACGCCAGCAGGCTCTGCACGGTTTTTATTTAGATAAAACGTGCTAAATTTTCTTGACTGCAGGAAAAGTATGGACAGTCAATGTCGCAGCGCCACCGCGTGATCTTGCTTCCGACACAAGATCAATCCTCAGTTTCACCGGCAAGCCATTGAACAGATCCGCACTCGACGATGGTGTCGACGGCGGCTCAGTCGTCGATTTCTTCAGAGCCAGTGTCAGCTTGGTTAGCTACGCGGTCTTCGTTGCCGAACCAGTCTTCGGGGGGTCCTCGACTATGTGATCCTCATCCTGTATGAGCGCTTCTGGAGCAACCATAACAATCGGAACAATCAACTCTTTCCGAGCAGAATCGACAAGACTATTGTCGCCACTTGCTCCAATGATGAGCGAAAGGACCTTGTCCCAACGTCTGTAAACATTGGCGAACGATTCAAATGAGTTGTATCTTGACCATGCATTTATCACCGTCCGAGCAAGAGCATCGGTGGACGTTTTTGTTTTCTTCCGATGCACCGTCTCAACATAATGCTGCAATCCACACCAAATCCCCAGGTCGAGCAGGTTTGTTTCAGGACTCCGTGGCACCTGATGGATAACCTTCACGTTGAATTTTTCTTTGAGGGCTTTTTCATACTCTTCGATGCAATCCTTTGTTCCGTGGCCTCCGGCATTTTCCATCACAAGCTCAATCTCTTGAGAGTCAGCAACCCACCAATACGCTTCACGGATTGCTTTCCCCATCTCCAGCATGTGGACTTTCATCCACTCTGAATCGCAGGTTGTATCCTTCTCGTACCAGTCACCTTTGCGGCGCATGGATCTCAATTCAATATCTGCAATCTTCAATTCAACCAACGGGCCACCAGCAACCTTTCGCCTGGTGTGGCCAAGCACTGTTTCGTGTTCTTCCATTGTGATCCATTTCTTTTGAGGACCACTCTTGGTTTGCCTTCTTGGTGCAGTGTAAGTGCAATACCGCAGTACGAGAGCCTCTCGAATATCCTCACTCATGCCATATTCTTCTACATTCAAAAGGCTGTCAAGAAATTCTCCAACCGTGAGGGTAGGAAGAATTGCAGGCAGATGAAGAGAGCGCCACGTTTCATGTATGAGATTGTTTGCTTCGTAGTCATCGACAATGAGCTTGAAAACGGTGCTCTTCTTGGCTTGCACGGACTCGCTGATACGGCGCATATAGATCTTGCCATCGAAGTCATACTGTGGATGGGGACATGCAACAACAGCAGCAAACATTACTTTCGGTGCGAATCTTCGGCTTGCAAGGCGCTCTGGGGTTTAGTCAGCTTGTCCTGCCTCCTCTCCAAGCTGATACGGGAGCTTCTTCCTCTTTCTTCGGCTGGTTGTGTTGTAAAACCATTTCTCATCTTCAAAGCACCGGTAAGGAGGATGCGCTGTGAATTGTCGGATGGCAAGATCTCCGTGCTTTTCAAGATGGTCATTGTTTGCTGCCAACATCTTGTTGCACCAAGCAACTCGATCTGTCTTGTGTTTTTCAGTTAGAAGAGGTCTCGTCACCGATTTCACAGCAGTTCCCCCAAGCGATCGAAACCATTGATTCAGCTGCTTGCCACTAATGTTGACGGTCGGCAGTGGATCTTCCGGATTTGATGACAGAGTCTTGATGGTGCCTGCGTACTCAACGAATGTTGCTTTATCGCCCTCAATCTTCTGCGCCTCCCTCCATAGTCGAAGGAGATATCCTGGATACTCTTTATCAAGTCGGTTGTAGTAAGTATCCTTTCGTTGGTTCCCAATCGCTTGAGTTGCCAATGCATTAACCAGTCTACTCTCTCCAGTTTTTATGCTCGTTGATACAGCCCTTTCCCATTTCTCCACGCTTGTCCCTTCGATGCTCTGTGCAAATCCTGCATCATAAGCAATGAGATAACACGCTGCTCTGGCAATTGAGCTCTTCTGTTTACGGGTAATATCCTCTCTCCAATACCCCCACCGATATGCAACCATCAGAATAGCCCACCTCAATGCTGTGTCGTCAGGTCGCTTTTTGTTGCTCAGCTCAAAGCTTCCATCTCCAAACCGAGAAGGACGTTTGCCATCGTCTCTGCTGTCGAAATTGAGTGCCAATGCGTAGAGCATTTCAGCAGGTGGCGTCCACTTCCTCTGTATCTCCTGTTCAGTTTCGCGTCTGCTTTCTGAAGAAGGAAAAGCCTCCCCGTAAGTACCGTCCATCCTAGAGTGATCTCCTTCCTCTGAAAATTGCTGTATGACCAATTCTATTTCTTGTTGTTCCCCATCCTTTGAAGATGCTTCTGCTATTATCACGCTCCTTCCAGACGAATGGCTACCAGGTGAATGCGCTCCACCTGAAGCTTCCATTGCATTCTCATCGTCGCTGCTTTGATCCATTGGCTCGAGTGGCATCTCCACGTCGCTGTTTTGGTCTATATCATCGGCTGGTGCAGTTGGAGCCGAAGTGGCTACTTGGTGCTCTTCGTTTTGGCGTGCAATCTGAGTTGGTGGCTGCATTGAGGACCCAAATGACAATCTACGCGCATTGTTCACCAGAAAGGATGTCCGTCTTCGATTTCGACGACGCCCTCCATCAGTTGTTGACACATTGACAACAGCTTCTTGCTGGGGGCTGTTGCATGCCTCGTTGCTCTCAATCAGGTCGCCATAATATTCGAGCAGCTTGCGTGTGGTTTCTTGTGACAGCTTGATGTTCGGAAATGGTGATTTTGCTGGTGTGATACTGCTTGCTTGGATTGGTAACATTGCTATGAGCCGACGATCGAACGGAGGAATAACTCTTGGTCGCAGATCTTGCGCCCTTGGTTCACCTCGAATGACAAATAGATACTCCCGAACAGTGCCATCCAACCCCTTGGCGTCTGCGACAATCCTGCAATACACGGCTCTTAGCCTTATTCGCGACTCGATCCTAGATAGGGTTTGAGTTCGACTCATGATGTAGTCCTTCGCGAATAGTCATTGGAGACAGGGTGCTCAATGACCGCTCTAGTCATACTAGGTTGATGATGAAACATCGCTCTAGATATTTAGCCAGCGTGGAGTACTTCCACGCTACTAGATAAATGCTAGGCGAATCTTCCACGCGTTCCGTTTTTGGATCGTGGAGTGAGTAGGATTGCTACCGCAACCCACTCTATCACACTCTACAGTCTCCCGCGGGAGTTCAGATCTACGATCCTTTGATTGTGGATCTCTCTCCTTGATTAGTTTTCATAGCTTTCTAATCCTCTCATAACTTTCATTCTCTCAAACTCAAAACACTCGAA
>CAICTM010000092.1:0-124129 GCA_903772945.1 Seminavis robusta | reverse complement strand
TTAAAAGAGAGAGAGCAGTCTCGAAACTTGTCGATCAGACGCGATGCGTTCATTAGAGGTGCATCATTGCATCGATCACGGAGATATACGCACCGTTCGTAGTGTAGCAGCAGTAAGCTCATAGCGTTGTTTAACAAAACACACTACGCACGAAAAGCTAGTGTAAAAGATTTTCGAGTGTTTGAGTTGAGAGGCAATGAACAGTTTTAATGGAGGACTATAGAAACTTATAAAACTAATCAACGAGAGAGATCATCATCAAAGGTCGTAGATCTGCTTCCCCGCGGGAGACTATGTAGAGGTTGATAGAGTAGGTTGTGGTAGTAATCCTAACGTCTTCCACGATCTCTAAAAACGAACGCCGTGGAAGTTTGTCAGCCTGGATCTAGTAGCGTGGAATACTCCCACGCTGGCTAAATATCTAGAGCGATGTTTCATCAAACCTAGTATGACTACGCGGTCCATTGAGAACTCTGTTCAATGACTATTTACGAGAACTCGGCCATGAGTCGAACTCAAACCCTATCTAGGATCGATTCGCGAATAAGGCTAAGAGCCGTGTATCGATGAGGAAAACAGGAACGAACGCTGAAAAAAAAGCCGAATTATGGTCTCCCAGACCGACAGCTCCTTTTGTTTCCCCCTCAGTTGCACTCCAAATCGATTTTCCCGGGCGTTTATTCTGTGTAAAAAGAGTAGCCGACTGTCAGTTGCAGAATAAACGGTCATTGTATCGTAAGTACGAAGTTCCTTTATTAACTTTAAGTCTGAATTTAGATCGTTTCGTGGATAAAAGAACCATTGAATTACTAAGGTTAAGGATAAACTGATCGAGGAAAGTCATTATCAGGTCTATTATTTTAAATAAAAAGGCGCAGCACTGACTTTCTCCCTCATTGCAATTCATATGGTAAAACAGGAGAAATCCAAGCTAGGCCGACAACAATAATGCATTGGTGAGTGCTTTATCATCGGCAGATCGATCGAATCGATCGCAATGAGGTAAGACATGCGGTATTATCAAGAGTGTTAATTGAAGGTTAAGCGCTGACTTCTCTCCCTCATTGATTTCTATGTGAACCAGGAGAGAATTGCGAGCTCGGCCGTCACAGGCCGATGTTTAATTTTCAATCGATTCGTCGCATGCTCTATTATCTCTGTATCCAAGCTCCACTCAAGCCGGTTGACTCTGGTACAGAAAGCGATAGCATCCCTCATTGACATCCTATGGAGCCATGGGATTGGCAATCAGTCTTTCGGCCCATGACGGCCAGTTGGTGCAAGTTGAAAAAAAGGGTAAGTCTCCGGTCTCCAGTATCAGAATAGAAGAGAAAACATATCTATTCTTACTTTCTGTTCTCTTATGCTGACGGCCGAGGAACTACCATTGTCGACGATCGATCGTCCGGATAACAAGAGGAGAGCTACCGCTACGGAGGAGAAGGCTCTTTAACTCCACCCTACCAACAGCCTGAACAGAGGAGCCTATCAGCCACCGGAAGAGGCAACAACACACAAGAGAGTGGATCTTCCTACCGATTCATCCCTTCTTGTTATTTCCTACTTTTTTGGTGGTGATTCCTGTGTCGGTATCCATTTTCCTGTATGCGCAAGTCAGTACTGTTGCCACTACCTATACGGCAGCTGGCTAAATGCTGGATTGACAATATTGGTTTGTATGTTATTCGTCTAAGATCATGCAAGGTACACCCGGTAAAGGAGTGTAGCCAGTAAAACGGACCTGAGTGTGTTCGGTGCTGTTCTTGCCACTGTCACCGATTGATTGTAACTCTACGGTAACTGGCTACAATGGCTGATTGACAATATTCTGTTGTGCATGTATTCGTCAAAAGGATCCAATGCAAGGTAACCGTAGCGAGCAAAGGGAACCTGTGTATTCGTTACTGTTGCCACTTCGTCGATGTAGCTATACGCAGCCGGCTACAATGGGTGGATTCATAATGTTCGGTTGTGCATGTAGTCTATTCGTCATAAGGATCCAATGCAAGATACCGGCAACGGAGTTTAGCCTGCAAAACGGAACTGAATGTGTTCGGTACTGTTGACACTGCCGCCGATGTAACTGTAATGGTAGCCGACTACAATGGCTGGATTAACAATAGTCGGTTTTGTGCATGTATTCGTCATAGGATCCAATGCGAGGTAACCAAGTGCAGCGCGCAAAGTCGAACCTGAGTGTGTTCGGTACTGTTGCCACTGTCACTGATCGATGAACTCTACTGTAACTGGCTACGATGGCTGGATTGACAATGTTCGGTTGTGCATGTATTCGTCATAAGGATCAAATGCAAGGTACCGGTAACGGAGTGTAGCCAGTAAAGCGGAACCTGAGTGTGTTCGGTACTGTTGCCACTGTCATGGATCGATGTAACTCTCTGCCTACGGTAGGTACCGTAGCTGGCTATACAATGGCTGGATTACATCTATTCGTCATATGGATCCAAGTAGCGAGCAAACTGAGGAAACAGGAGACCAACGCTGAAAAAAGCCGAATCTTGGGGTTGTGCCAGCGTTGGGTTCCACGGTGTGACAGAGAGTTAGGGTTAGCGTTAGAGATAGTGTGCCACGTGGCACCATCTCAAATGGATCTTTTTGGGCTTCGCGTGTTTGTGTCCCTTGGCTTCACCGACCATGGCATGCAGAGAAAGAGAGAAGGCTTTCGAAGAACGGCTGCATCAATAGAGCACTTTGATAGATAGAAGACAGGCATTGGAAGTCGATTAAACAGCCGATATGAGCCGCTCGAAAAACAACAAGACGCAAAAGAAAGATGGGAATCATCGGGCCGAGACAAAAGAGGAAAGGATGGTTCGTCTCAAGGAGCAAGCAGAAGCTCGGGAGGTGAGTGGAGGAAGTGTCATGGGGGTCTATGCTGTGAACTTGTTTAAAAAGATAACCAATTTCCTTCTTTCGTTTTGTGCGTGCATTGCAGGCGTGCTTCAAAATCCTTCCCATGATACTAGGAGGAGTCTTGATCTTTATGTTAATGTTTGGGCTCTACGTGAACAACGTCCCACCCAAGGAACGCAAAACCCAGCAGGTAACCCCCACCGAGGAGCAAATTCGTATGGCACAAGAAGCTATGAAGGATGGAAGCTTTATGGCTGCCATGAACGATGCCGGTTCTACAGCCAAGACAGAGGACGAGGAACCACCAGCCGAAGCACCGGATCTCTCATCATTGCAAGATGACGCCGGCAGTGACGAGCATGTCGAATTGTAGGTGGTGATAGAAAATAAGCTGGCGAGACATGGAAGTGGAGGGATTGGTTTGGAATGGAAAATTGGAAAACAGGAAATTGGTTGGAATAGAGACCGAAAATGAACGAGAGCACACACGACAACATACAATACTGCTGCAATGCAATGTGGACGAAAAACTCTTCCTCCCTCATAAGCTACGTGGATACCTGTCGAGCGTTGGAATTGAGTGCCATAGTAAAGAGAAGTCAACGATTGGGAGCAATACCAGGGATAGAAATTCTGATCGTCTCCGTGGATATTCAATCCGTATTTTAGAAGAGTGCAAATTGCTTTGGTGGCTATTGAATCGAATCAGCAACGTCTGATGGAATCACGAAGTATTGGTGTTTTCTTCAGTTTTTCCCTCTGGCTTTCATCATCTAGTACGGGGGGTAGTTGCAGCATGGGAGCAATACATGCTGGACTTGAGGAACCTGCTGTGTAACAGACATCTTGTTTTGTGCAGTGCAAGTACATGTAATTCCGTCGCTCTAGTTTTGCAAAGGTCTCGTGCATTGTTCCGACAATGCATAGAATTGGTTTCTAGAGAGTAGTACAGTAGTGATACCGGTATCGTCAGATTTTGGTAGGTTTTACCAACAAAGCTCCCATGATCTTCGCGCCTGGAAGTCACGATACGGTCAAGACAGACATCGGTTGGGTCAAGAGTCCACTCAAGCGAATCACAATTCCACTGGCTAAGAAGCGATACATGTAGCTCGCAGTATTACTTGATAGAGTTTGTATTGCTGGTCTGCCTTTCTTCTAGCCATGCGGCCAAAATAGTGAAGCGTCATGGAGTTGAGAGACTCATGCAGGGTACGGTACCAGTACTAGTACGGTAAGGTTCAACTTCGGCGCAAAAGGCGTATTCTTTTGTGAAGAGAACAACCGGCGGAAACAACATTTTTGACAATGGAATGTCCAGCTTTAAAACTAGCTAGAGCACACAGCTTCGTTTAGAGATACACGGTTCTACTACTAGGGACTGTGTTCCTCCGATACATCCGTACATAAAATTTCCACCATTCGCACCAGAACGAAGTCCTTGCCTTCGATACGGACATCATTTCCTGCATAATCCTTGAACTTGACCTTCTCTCCAATGGCTACTGGGCTGGGGGAGAATTCTCCGCTGGAGTTCAATCGTCCTTTGCCCACCTTGACCACAAATCCCTCACAGACCTCATCTTCTTTTGTAACCATATCAGCAATAACAACACCTGAAGAAGTCAATTGTTCTTGTTTAGGTGGCACCTCAATCAATACATAATCGCGACAGGGTGTCACATTTTCCAAGCTCATGGTGACACCGGTATAATACAACATGACATCGTCATCTCGGATCATTTGGCATTCTTCTCCCTTGTATTCGATTGGTTTGCCATCAAACTTTCCATAGAGCACGGATACTCCCGCCGTGACAGGGTTGGTGATACGAATACCCGTGTGGGGATGGATTTTCCCAGGTCCCGCCTCCATGACCAAACCCTCTGTAGGGCGTTCCTTCGATTGGTCTGGTAGCAGGACCCCTCCAGCTGTCGCCTGCAGGGTATCTTTGACCTTGACAAGAACAAAATTCCCTAAGGGAGTAATGGGTCCTCGAATCTGTTCTCCGTCCAATGTCACGGCCATGTCTTGGAGCTGCGTAGGGATAGTCCGTTGTTGTCTTGCCAGAAAACCAAGTGTTGGAGATACCCATGCCTGGACAGACAGGCTGGAAGTCACCATCAGAAGCAGAGCCGTTCTGAGCACAGTCATGGTTTCTTCTCTTCTTTTTAATAAAACAAGTAAAACAGTAGCTGCAAACTCCAACAATCAACCTGTGCGATGCAAGTAGTTGGTTCTGTACGTTCCAACGATGACAGATTATGATACCGAAGAGGAGATGGAGGGATCTGTTCCAGAGTTGCGGCTCTAATAAGATTGTCAAAGAGGGTTGGTGGATGTCACCTTCATGCTTCGAAGAGAACAGTCTTCGACCGGTAGTTGCGGTAATCCAAGGGATATCCGTGTTTTATTAGCTGTTTTATTACAATAAATTTGATGGAAGTTTACCAGCTCTACCTAAATCTCAAAGCTGTCTTTCGGACTGACGTATGAATGAAAGCTGTGAAGGGTTCTGGTGACAAGACAGCCTGACGGGCTTACACAAGATCCAAAATCACTGATTTGCATGGACTGTACTAGTGGCTAGCTAGCAAGTACTACTAGTACGCTGTACCAATGGTACTCCAGTGGATTCAGGCAGGGGTGGACAAGCCAAAGAAAGACAATGCTTCCCCATGCGCTAGGTTTTCAAAGAGAGAGAAGCAGTAATGATGCTATGCAACTTTTAAACGACCCAGAGCTGTCCGGATCAGAGACATCCTACTAGAGTGATTTGTTCCATCCTGCTCCCTGAATCGTAGCTACTGGTACCTCAACTCCTGTATTTGTTCCTACTTGGCCAACACTTGCTTCATTTCGCTAACTCTCAAGTTCCAGTATTTCTTACGGATGGGGTCGTATTGTGTGGCCAATCCATTGGCAAGTTCCATGGCCTATTATATCACGTTCAAGTATATTCACGAAGAGAAGGGTCAGATTGGTTCTTGAACGCAACCATCCATGATGCACTTTCTACGCTATACCATCTTACCTTTTCAAGGGACTGCTCACCCCCCTTGAATTCCAGGATATCAATTCGTGCGGAAGCGAGACTGGCACAATCATTGGGATCTTTGCCTGCTTCATCCAGCACAGCTCGAAGTCCGAAGGCCTTTTGGTCGTAGTCATCCAAAAACTTGTCCTTGTCGGCAGATTGTAGAATTTTGCATTGTTCTTTGATTACTCCGATGAGATAGCGCCAAGGGGATTCATTGTAGGGATCCAGTCCAGCTCCTTGAATGGCATAATCCGCTTCTTTGGTGGCAACTTCCAAGGAGAGCGTTTTGTCTTCTCCACCCTTGTGACAGACAAACCAGCGTTGATTCCAAGCTGAATTATTGCGTGGATCCTTTTGAATCATGGAATGGGCAAATTCAAGTTCCTTATCCCACAAATCCTCTTGGCAGCTCGAAGATGTCCGAACAACCCATTGTCGATGTGACCAAGCATGGTAATTTTTGGAATCTTCATCCAGTACCTTGGCAACATAGTCCAATTCGGCCTGAACGTAGGGAATCCGGCTTTGGACACTTTCTAGCAAAGCTCGTCGATGATACCAAATTTGATAATTCTTGGGATTGTCGCCACCGAGTGTGGCAGCCAATTCCAAATCTTGTTGGATCCATTGCTGATTGTTGTTGCTACTATCATCTTTGCCCTCTTCTTCATTTATGTGAGTCGCCAATAAACACTGCCGGCGAAAGTGCCAAATGGTGTAATTGGCAGGATTTAACTTCAAACACAAACCAGTCAATCGCAGTGCCCGTTCTATACAGCAATGAGGATGCGGCAACAGAGAGACAAGACGAAGAATGAGGCACAATTGAAGAGTTAAAACAGCAGATCGATTGTAGTTCGATGAAGCTTGCATCTTGATAGTTGGGCTCACCACTTTTCTCTCCGGCTGACAAGATGGCCCTCATATAGTCGTAGGCTTGAATGAACTGAGGAGAATAGTCAATGGCACACACTGGATTGGGACCATCATCTTGCTTAATGGGAGTCAAATCCGAAAACAAGGACGGAAGCTCCTCATTGGAAAGCATCATCATGCTCGTCATACTGAACAAGTTTGTTGTATGGCAGTCTGATATTCTGATTCGATTCTATGAAGACCTAGCTTCTGCACTGTCCAATAGTAGAAAGCCAACTATCGTTTTTGATTACCGATGGCGTTCATTGCTTCCGTAGATAATTTCCCTACTCTAAAACCCCCCTTGTTTTTGCCATGTGGCCTTGTCCGTGCTCTTCGGAAATCCAGCCGGACACGCGAGATCATCCCAAAGATCGATGCTGAAGTTAGGGTTAGTTGTACCGTTTTCCTGAAATTTGACCGATGACAACGTTTAGTCTGGGCCGCACGCACCAGCAATTTTATTGCTGTTTTATTTCGCCGGTACTATAAAATAGACGGCGAACTCTAGTACTTAAATGAACGTAGCGATTTTGTAGAACGTGCACTTAACTGTCGATTTTGTAGCAGCAATAAAATTGCCGATTGAGTATTATTCAAGTATCGAACCAGTGCCCTTTCCCCTTGTTACCGGTACACAATTACTGTAGCTCGAATGGCTATTTCGTCGCACCTCTAGTACTTTTATGTAAAGACCTGTAACTTGTTTCATATTAGGCTGATTCTAGTCACCAGAACGTCTCCAGAAAGAGGAGAAGTAGCTCTTCAAATAGATGTACAAGTCTTAATAGGGGAAGTCAAGCTGAAAAGGAGTTAATGAGCTTCAAAGGTAAAACAGCAATTTTGTAGCCGTTTTACAGTGGGGCCAAGACTAAACGCTATCATAGGATCTGGCAACAGGCACCGACTTTGGCTAGCTACCGGTACCGGTACCGCTATGGTGTACAGATGGATGCCTCACAAGCAAGGTAGCTAGCTAGAGTCGGCGGACCACACGAAGCTCCGTACTTCTTCTCATCCCCAGCAGGCCATTACGGTGTAGTAGCCTTTAGAAATTCAATCTTATCTGTGTGCTTCCAGAACGAGGATGATTCGATTCCTCTGGTTTCCTTTGGGCTCAGTCGGGCGCCACAGGCTTGGAATCAGGCATTGCATGATAGATTGGAGGCTGTAGGTTTCACCCAGAATGCAATGGAGACTAGTATTTACTCCAAAGGTGCCACTGGAGCTGTACTGGTATTACTATTTTTCACAGATATGCCATGTTCCAATCACGAATAAATAGCTTTCATTCATAGCATCAGGAATTGGGAACGATAGCTTTGTAGGTTCCTTCCAGCAAAATTGTTGGCTGCAGCTTATATATCTAATACAACGCAAATGGCTCTGCATCGGTAAACGGGATGAACTCATCTTTTCCATAGACACCTTGGTACACTTTGAATTCTTTGAGCATGACCGCCCCCGATTCTCGGAACAATGAATTGTTGCCATCACCGTATCGTTCATAGTAGGATCCCAACTTGCTGCGTGCCAATTTGGGATTTTCTTTGGCCAGTGGGATAATCAAGGAATCGGCTCCAAACTTTGGGCCACACTCGGGTTCATCAATTTGCGCCAACGATGCCCCACCTACTTTGCGAAGTTTAATTGGTTTGCCATCGGGTTGAAAGACGTATAGAAATGCGGCAATGGAACCACGGGCTTCCCCGTACGAGACCCATCCTTTGGGATTGTATCCTCCACACACGAGTCCACCGCTGGTGGTACACACGACCAGCGAGGGTCCCTTTTTGTCGACGGCCCGATGAAATGCGGCCGGGTTCCATCCATTGCGATTGGCATTGTAGACGAGCTTCAAGGCCCGCGTCTCCAAGTTAGTATTCTTCAAGAGTGGTCGTAGCAATGCCATTTCCTTGTCATCGCTATCCACGGGTTCGGCAAATTCCGTTGTGGTGGCGGGATATTGTTCGGGGAATCGATCCGCTCCAAAGCGTTTCAATCCCAACGGTTCCTGTTCTTTTTTGCCAAAGAAAAAGCCAAATAGCTTTTCGGCAATGTCATCTTCGTAGTAGTCTCCAGCTGGCGCAGCTGCTGGTGCCGGAGCTTCTACTTTTTCTTCTTCTTTTTCCTCTTGCTTATTGTTGCCAAAGTTGAAAAAGTAGCGTTCCGTGGGAAGACGACTGCTGGCCGACTGTTTCGGGCTAATTTGTGCCGATGGAGCCACAAATGCCTGTGTTTCGACTCCCAAAAGAAGAAAAGCGGCAACCAAAGCTTCTACCGTCCTCATGTTGCTGTTTACAAATAAATGCCAAGCAATAAATATCTTTTGCAGGTGTTGGGTTCTTCGATTATGTGGTTGCAGGTGGCGACGACAAAAGTTGCAGGGTTGCAGTGGCATTGGAACAGCTTGATTTTCTAAAAGATATTTTGAAGGAACAACAGATCGTGACGTCACTCCCACACCAGCAGCAGCTTCACCGGCTAACATCAAGCTAGAATGCTTTTTTGTCCAGCTGCACCAGCCAAAAGGGAAGCATCACCACACTTTCGTGCTCATCACGAGGATCTGGCGAAGACCCGTCTCACTCGACGCTTTCTGTTCTTGACTACTAGCTAGTACTAGTATCTTCTTCATGGACACGGCGCACCCAACACCAACAGCACACGGCGAAAGAGCAACACCCAGCAATCAATCAATCATAGCGGAGTCTTCCATCTAGCTAGCTATCACATCACAACATATCGTGTTGCACCTTCCGTTCCGCCAAAAAAAGGCATCCGTTTGAACAACCCGAACCATGGCGCCTCCTCCGCCTCCTCGGAGACTGGAAGAATTGGACTTGACACCGAGGAGACGCATGTCCGTAGAGGATCTCTGCGACTGTTGTTTCCCCAAGCCTCCCATGTACACTCCGGTGTGGAGCCACCGCAAGCGACCCTTTCCGGAGTTTCACAATGACAGCGTCGGTGAAGTAGACGATCGACCCGTCCACGGTGAGTCTAGCTAGTAGTAGAGTCGAGTCTTGGAACTGCGTGCCTGATGGGCGTTGTTGTTGTGGATGTGCTCATCAAATCTGATCCTTTTTCAACTTACTTCTTCTACGTTTGATTGATTGAACAACTAGAAATTGACATTGATCCACCGCAGCATTCAAACAATCACGACGAAGAGCAAGCAGATCCAGAACAAGACGACGATGATCTACTACTGTACCTTGGAACCGGAGAGATTGATGGAACCAGTCTGCCAGAGCTCTATGCCAGTGAAGAGGAAGAAGATGCCAGTGAAGGGATTCTCTCTCCCAAGAATGGACCGCATTATACTACTAACGACAACGACCACCACCCGAAAAAGAATCACCACCAACACCACAAGGCTTTTCAAATACACCAGGTGTACTTTCTAGGCTTCTTTCAAGTTCTAATGTCACTTGTCCTATTTCGAAGATGGAGCCAAGACTGCCATTGCCACAATCAACATTGCAAATGCGACCAGACAAAGCTGATTGCTGCTGACACTCCCTGCACCGGAACCGGTAGCAACAATCCGCACGACGAGAAAAGAAATGTTGCTACATTATAGCATGATGTATAGTTGAAGATGATAGAGGCAGCGAGAATGAAAACAGTTCTCGGTGCAGTAGACAGCAGCAATTAGAAATTGCGGAACAGGGAATCAAAAGAGGAAGGAGGCAATCACGCGCGGTCGAAATCGGGTTGCTTGTTACCATGGATGACACAAGCAACGGCAACATCAAGGGACGGAACAACCTTTCGGCTCGGGCCCGGAGCAACGATAACTCTTTTGGCTTGATCCCGAACAACAAGCAAGTGTGGATGGGAGATTTTTGGAAGTACATACATGAGTACATGTTGGAAGTTGTGCCCGTATTTTAAAAAAGGGCACAATCAGTACCGTTTGCGCAATCTACCGGGGTATGAGTACTCGGGTCTTTTTACAGCACATTGTTGCATGGCACGCTAGTATCATGCTAGTATCATGGGACGGGCCAAGAGCATTGAATGTGATTGACCGAGCGGCAGCCGAATCACTACTCATAGCCTCCCTTCATGGTTATCTCTAGCTATTTGTGTCCAGTTTTAAGATATTGTCATGTTGCCAAGTTTTCTTTGCTATTGTTGGCTATTCATCACAACGAAGTTCATCTTAAAGGATTTGGTTGCTCTATTGCCATATTTATGGCACAGTGTCGGTAGTACGAAGATCTGTTCTGCTTTGCCTTCCATTCATAGTGTGTCCAATCGCATCGTTCCGTACCGTTACGGCTGTTGCCATCCTCCGTTCAAATCTACTATACCGTACAACTGGCTGAGACCAACTCGAAAGCAAAGATGAGGTGTACCAAAAGGAGTCAAAGCAGAACTGTCACTCCCTTCTCTCTCGTTTCTTCTACAATGCCATACTCCGAACCAAGTACCGTACCGTTATAGTGTCTTTATTCTATTCCACTCCCAAGCATGAAACCGCGATTCTGTGGCTCCGGAATCCATTGGAATCGCTAAGGCTGCCGCCCTTACCCAAACAACAAGCCCCAGACCCAGGAAAGTTTTGTGATGTTCAAGCGTACCTACATGTATTTCGTTCTGAAGGATTGGTACTGTACTCTTGTTCATGATCAAGCATTCGTAGATCCTGGCAATTAAAAACCATGTCTTCGCACACGAAACATCACTCGTCCTTGCGCCATGATCCCAAGCCCTTACGTGTATCGCCACAACATGCATCCTATCTGCTTGCGGCATCTTGTGGACAATGAACGCTCATCATTCGCACGGGAATGATGAAGCCTCTTGTGCGTGGGAATCGAATCTCCATCATTTCAAGGGTGCGTTCCCGCTCGTACGTACGAGCCAATTTTTTCGATCATGCTTTGGTCAGGTGAGAAAGAATAATGTCATACGTACCATAAATGTTGACACCACCAGCATACAACAAGGACCAGGCCATAGCGGGAGACAACCGTATCTTCAGACAGAACAAACAGTAACAAACAGTAACATCTCATTTTTGTTGTCGCAAAGGGCAAAAAGATGACCAACGACGTGAAGAGTTTGAGTGGTGGCAGCATGCTACCCATGGCTTGGCTGCTCTCGGCCATGATGATGGGATCATGCGTTGCCTTTATTCCTCGCCATCATCCTCGCGTGGAACCATCGACATTGCTCCATATCGGTGCTACCTCCAACTACTTGTCGTTTACTGGACAAAATACTGGAGCATCAGTTGCAGCACCCCAGCAGATTTCTTCAGGTGGAGGCGACGATGAATTTGTGGTGGGTGTGCTCGGAGATCTGCACATTGACCCAAGAAAATTTGACGACTACGAAATCGGACGTGAGCATTGGTTGAGAATTTTTGACGAGACAAGAGCGCGAAATTGCAACAATCTTGCTCTGGTGTCTCTGGGTGATCTTGGAGAATCCAAATCGGTCCGTCCCAAGGAGACTTCGGAACTCTTCGCGGGTACCACAGAATGCCACATGATGGCGGCAGAGTATTTGCGTTCTCTTGGCGTGGAATATGAAGTGGTGGGTGGAAACCATGATTTGGAAGGAATCGACGAATTCAAAACCGACGAGGAAAACCTTGAACTGTTTCTGCGGGCCCACAACAAGCCAGCCCCACAATTCTTGAGGTACATTGGTGAAAAAACAGCTTTGGTGGGTTTAACATCCACTGTTTTTCGTGATGCCAAGTACACGTCTCACGAGGTAACCATTGACGAGGATCAACTCAACTGGTTTGAAGAAGTCGTTACAACACATCCTGCATCTGAGGGGTGGAAGATCTTTGTCTTTACTCATGCCCCACCCAACGGGAGTGGACTTCGTGTGCTGCAGGAAAATCATGTGGTGAATGGCTGCTGCTGGCTCAATCATTCCAACGAAAACCAATGTCGCAAGTTTATTGAACTTGTCAGAGAAAACCGTTGCATCAAGGCATGGTTCTCGGGACATTTCCACTTGGGACAGGACTATCAAGACTCCATCACCTTTCCTACGGTAGATCCCAGTGAAGGACCTTACCCCAACCGTGGTTCTTGTGTCTTTGCGCAAACATCTGTCATGAGGGCAGGAACTTCTCGTGACGGGAGACAGCAATCACGGCTGATTCGAGGCAACAATCAAGGTTTTGAGATTTGCACTATTGATCATGCCAACAATGGCGCTTTGCGTGTGGATGCCACGATCAACTACAAGGATTGCAACCACGAGGTGGGAGTTTACGCTCACGAAGATATTACTCGCCAAGGTGATCAGTTCTTCAAAGTATATGCACCCTGTGCTGGCGACAGCCTTCATCCACCGGATGAGAACCTTATTGGATATGATGAATATGGGGAAATCCGCATCGACACTCCCATCACAGTGGACAGCAAAGCTTGGTGGTACATGGCCGATGGTCGTGTGATGGGTCTATTGAATGGAATGATGATTGAGTATGATCGATCCACATTGGCTCCATTGGGATTGGTGTGTGGAGCTGATGAATTGGTTGGAAAGCGCATCGCTGTCGTGGACTCGGGCATTGAACAAAACTGCTTTGTTGGTGAGGATCTCGGCATGGAGGGTGCTGACTGTACTGACACCAGCCAGTCACGTGAACAAGCGCTTCTGTTGGTCAGTGCTGATAATTCTGTTGTTGTTGTCCAACCTAACGAGGACGGCTCCTTCTGGCGCAAGATTGTGCGAAACAAAATGATTCGTGAGAGAGAAAAGAGACGAGAGCTTGCTGCCAAAGAATTCCTGGATCGCTCGCAACCGGTACAGTGGAGCACTCCTGGTGGTGCCAGCAAGAGTGAGGATGTCGACGTTGTCTCATCCTGGGGACCGTACACATCGACCCAAGGTACAGCAAAGAAGACCGGAGTATCCGGGCTGACCGCTCCTGCAATGAGGTAGGTAAACAGGCGCCATGTGCACAAAAAGAACCTTGCATAGGAACGAAAGCAATCCCTAGCTATCAGCAGTCTCTTAGTTTGAGATAACCCCTAGTAGACAGGCATTCAGTGGGTTTTTTCTATAGCTCCCGGCGTTATAGCTCTACCATTCCATTTCAACTGTTGCTCGGAGATGGAAAAGATCCTGTTACGGCAAAAAGAAGCATCCTTGGGAGTTGCCAATTACCACCTCTGCGTCAGGCTTCGTGAGTGTCAGAAGACCAGACACCGCGAGGGGCCAAGGCTGCCACGAGCTAGCTGAACTTGTTTTGCGCCAAAAGTATCCTTGGCCCGAAGCTGGTTCTACCTGATCTACAATGGCAATGAAACTGATCACTTCCTACTTGTCAGTTTTAACACATCCATAACAAAACTTCGTCCATTCCGTAGTCTATGCACCGGTTCTATATAGTAGTACCGGTACTGATAATCGCATCTCTCACAATGTACTTAGTTCCAATGAATCAATCTTTGCTCATCCCTGGTACATTGCCGGACGCTTCAATAGATCATCTTGGAACTTTCCATATTCAATTTGTCGGCAGTTGGGACCAAGACGGCACCGACCATCACTGGGTGGCAACAACAAATCCCCAAGGCCCATCTGCTGCATCGCTGCTGCACTGGTTGTCGTGTTGCCCGCCATGGCCAAAGTTTTCATTCTCAAGCATTCAACCCTAGACTGAGGTGCTACGGACTCCAAGGATTTCAAGGAGGGCCCTCCCAATTTAACCATGCGGTCTTCACAGGTTCTGGATCCCGTCTTGACCGTTTTGGATCCACCACTGGGATGGGTAAAGTCCAAGCCCAAAAAGGCATAGAGTGCATTGAACCAGTTGGCTTGGTAGGGACCGTCCACAGTCTCATAATTGAATTCAAAGACAGGCACCTTGGCGGCAAAGACATGGAGATAATTGGCAAACTCATTCTGATTTTCTTCCAAGAGATGGATGCTCTCGAGCCATCGATTGTTGAATCCCTTTCTGTCCACGAGTGTAATATTCCAGTTCCTGGGTGGCAGCGCATCTTTTTCTTTCTGGCTGTAGATGTGGTCCTTTTTGATTTTGAATCGATACCCCCGCATGTATTTTTCCATTTGCGAGCTCCATTGCAAGGCGGCACATTTTCGGCGCAAATGGACCACAAAGACTTGATTCTCCTCGAGCCATTCGGCAAACTGAAATCTCAAATGTTGCGGAATTTGATCGTACATGAGTTTGAATCCCACCATTTTGGTGCGCAGTCCTTTTGTGTTGTCCTTTTTGGGAGTAATTTCTGGCAAGTCTTTGGGTCCACCCGAAGTAAATGTAAATGCTTGTTCCAGTTCCTGGCGATAAGTCTTCCACGGCACCGTTTCCCACTCGGCATCTTTCATGTACGTGCGTGAGTATCGAATCATGCGCTCCAAATGCCAGGTTACTCCAGGAACGTTATTCAAACTGGAGACTACCCATTCCGATCCAGAGCATTGGGACGTCAAGACAATTCCTCTCCGCGGTTTGGCGGTGGGATACTTTTGGACATCTAAATCGCGTCGACGAGCAGCGAATGGCATAGAAGCCGCCCGCATGGCATTATCCACAGCTTCATTGGAAGGAACGCAGTCTTTAAAGAGACACTGGTCTCTGCCAAAGCGGTAGCCCCAGTAGGAAGACTGTTGAACAATGACAACCAAGGTCAACGCCTTGAGCCAAAACTGTTGAAGAGGCATCTTTTGTAGCGCTCTCGGGGAGATCCTTCCAAGCCACATAGGTACCGTAGGAACAAAATAGATGGAAGAATGGAACAATCAATTGCCACTCTCAATCTAGCTTCTTTGTCTTATCCTCTCCTCTCCTTTTTCTGCAGCCCAAACTGTGGTGATTCGATTCTGGTTGTAGTAGTCTGGTGTCTGGAGCCTTCGACAAGAGCATGTCATTGCTTGTGGCGGGAAGCGGCAAAAGTGATTACTAGTAAAAGCATTAACGAATCAATACCTTTAGTTAAGGGTCACAGTCACCGTTGCTTTTTGTTTTGGCAAAAATGGCGCGGAGTTCTTTTGGAACTCAACTTTCAAGACAGCAGTCCATCCCAAATCATCCCCTTCACCTTCGTCGATGACGATAAGTTCTTGTCAAGATGGGCGATGATGGAGATGAGTGGAATGCCGCAACCTTTGAAGGTGCCATTGAAGCAGCCAAGAAGGAATTCCTCTCTGATTGTTCTGATACGTGTAGTGGCACCAATGACGATGTCACTGTGAGATTGAACTACAAGGACTTGGTGGAAGTGTTGAGTAAAGGAAAAGGCTCTGACTTGAGCCAAGAAGAACGTCGCTTGGTGTCCTTTCAGGTTCGATCGCACAACGTACAAGTCAAACGATGGCAAGTCCATCGCGAACGACAAGCACATCGTAGTCAGACAGCGCGCGGCAATTTTCTAGTGATTACCAGTTACACCAATGATGACTACTACAAGCCCCTGGGAGACTACTGTGCGCAACAGAATCGACTCTATTGTGAACGACACAACTACCACTTTCAAGCCACGGTCCTTCCAAAAGACGAAATGCTCCAAGAAATTGCGCCTCGTGATTTTGGTTCCTACCACAAAATCAAACTACTGAGAGGCGCCCTACAGAATAATGACTTGTACTTGCAACAACACAACATTGAATATCTCGTCTGGATGGACGCCGATGCCTGTGTCATTGAACCCCAGCAGACACTCCAAGACATTGTCCAACAAGCCAACAACACTGATCTCATAATTGCCGAAGATCAAACTCCCTCGTGTCTCATCAATTGTGGTGTCATGATCTTTCGCGTGTGTGCTTGGTCTACGCAGCTCTTGCAAGCTGTTTGGGAGGAACCCAAATTTCACCAAAAACGACACTACGAACAATCGGCACTCCAAAAAGTACTCGCACAACAAGGAGAAGGACTCGAACTGCATCAACCAAACTTTCATACCTACACTTCCCACAATAACAATAACAACAACAACAACTACCAATGGAAACACTTTCCCCATGTCTGTGTCTTACCACGCTCGCAACTCAATACCAGAATTATGGATCACGACGACAACAACAACGCTGATACGAACGAGTCTGCGAAATTCATCTTTCATCCGGCAGGGTTGCCCCACAAACTAGAAAAGATTCAGTACATGGTACAACAACGACAACAACAGCAGCAACAACAAGATGCGTCATGACGCCACTCGACTCGGCAAGAGCCAACTATGCTATGGTTTGCCCCCGGGAAAGCAACTAACTGCATCCACGACAATCAAGACCATTGATGCACTTTGTCTCGACTCAATCAATCAGTCAAGCATGACGGAAATGGTACGGACGGACAGCAACATGAAGCACTGCGCAATTAAATCGAATGGCTGAAAGCGTGGATACTACGGATTCGATTGGGCTCACTCACTGCAACGGTGGGTCCAGTACGATAGTGTATCCAACCAGGGGTGCGTCCGTTCTGTCTCGTTGCAATCAAACCCAACCATACCGGTACCGGTACGCAGTGCAAGTCGCAGTAACTTACATAGTTCCGTCACTTTTTGCTATTGTATGACATGTACAGTACCTCTGGTACCAGGTACTTCTGGTGAAATCCAACGTGCGCATCAAATGGAATGCCCCACCAATGCAAGGTACCATACCTCCAGCGACACAAAATTCCCACCGCGAACACCCAAAACCTGTTGGGATTCGATTCAATAATTCAGCAATGCAATGCCAGCTTCCACCAACCGCCCGTATGTGTGCTGGATCTACTGGTACAGCCAACACCATGTCGCCAAAACTCGCTCTTCTATGACAACTCCGGCGGGTTTGCCCCTGCACTGGACTAGCTATTACTAGCTATAGTTATCAGATCTGGCCTGCCAGCCCAACAAGAGCAAGTCTCAGCCCATCCGCTCAGGTTCTACTTGTCTGCAGCCGAACCCCGAGCAATTTTGTTGCCCAGTACAACTCTTGTACCGTACCGGTAGATATCGGAGCAACGCGCACAACGCCGTCATTGGGTTGCAAGATTCAATTGAGGGACATCATTATTGTGGATATTGTTGTGTCTGGCACTGTGCGCCGATCTTGATGTTGCCGCAGCCACAGTTCTGCTTTTTCTCAACGTTTGCAAGGAAGGAAGCATACCTGTAAGGCTTACTGACACGGGACCTATTAGCTAGCTATCGGTAGCTCTGGAGAATGATCATGGCGCCCGACCCTGAAGCCCTGATGAAGCGGACTGTTGCTTCGCAGAAGAGCTTTCCTTGGAAAACCCTTCCTGGAATCAAGGGCGCCGGGAAACAAGCACAACTCAACTGGGTTGGTGCTAAAGCGAGGAGGGGTACAATCGTGCGTAGTAGAGCACTTTCATGATCAGAATCGAATCCATTGTGTTCTCCGAGAGACGACGTTGGGAGTTGAGCATCTTGACCCCCAATTTTTCGGGAAAGATCGCACCGAGTTCTTAAAAAGTAGTCCTGTACCATACCGGTACAGGTATAGGGGTACCGGTACCGGTAGCTTCGCTTCTGATACGGTTGTACCGCTACGGTAGTTCTACCGTACCGGTAGCTAGCTACATGTAGACTACTAGCTAGCTCTGTTATATATCCGTGCCGCACCTTTCCTCTTTGTGCTCTTCCGCGTAATACCGCGCCACTCGATATCTTTTGGTAGTCGTGCCAAATTGCCGGTGGCATGCCTCGTCAAAGGGTGGGACTAGCACTCTACTCCGCCAATTAAGTTGAGAATTCTCAAACCTACCAGCTTCTACACAAATCTGAAGATCAAGTTGAGAATTTTCCTTTCACCCTAACCCAAACCATCAGACAGATTCAAGAATCCTGACTATCCTGACTGCTCATTCTGAGGAGTTATCACCTTTTTCAAAATTCTCGACTTTATCGGCGGAGTAGCACTGGCAACCAAAAGTTGGTGTTGCTGCATGTAACGGTACCAGGTACCGGTAGGCCAATGACATACCACATGCATAGAAACTAAGGATCACAAATTTTCGAAAGCTGATATCCAACATGGCAGGCAAGGACTGCGTAACATCAGACGATGAGTTGTCTCTAGTGTTCGAGGACATGGAAGACGGCTCCTCTGTTGAGGGCATGGGGAATGCTACTCGGGGCCGAAAGGCTATGGAAGCTGAAGAAAGAAGGAACCTAATGAAGCGAAAAGAGCAGAAAGCGGTGAATTTTCTTCGAGTTGCGGTCTACCTCGTGGTGGTCGTCACGGCAGTGGTGGTCGTGTTATGGGTGTTCTTTCACACCAGAGAGGAAGAAGAGAACACAT
Source organism: Seminavis robusta (assembly GCA_903772945.1). Taxonomy (NCBI): domain Eukaryota; phylum Bacillariophyta; class Bacillariophyceae; order Naviculales; family Naviculaceae; genus Seminavis; species Seminavis robusta. Next base: position 105,036 of record CAICTM010000092.1, on the reverse strand, counting down.
TTGAGGTGGCATTTGAGACGAATGCCAACAAATTGGCCGGTAAGTTGTTCTATCTTGACTACTAGTTTGTGGCCCTTACAAGTTTTGATGCAAATCGTTGCCTTACAAAGCATTGTGATGGACCTGATCTACATATACCTGGTAGAGGCTTTCTTGGATTCCGTTGACCACAAGATTGATGCTCTTAGCGGGCTTTCTTCGACCATCACTAACTATGCTTTGACCACTGGAAGTTCCTTCCCGAACGTCACTATCGAGAACTGGGAAACCATCAGTATGCAGACAAGAATCCAAGCGGACGGAATGGTTATCCAATGGCTCACGTTGGTAGCGGAAGAAGATCGAAAGGGTTGGGAAGCCTACGCAAACGACACTAAGGGCTGGAGAGAGCGAAGCTATGCGGCTGAAATGGAGCTGAAGAGGCTGCAAGATGAACAATTTGGTATTGAAACCTTTCAAGAAGACGATGAGCATGCTGCCGAAGGAGAGACTAAAGAGGACGAGGAATCATCGACGGATCAAGGCGGCGGTCCTAAAGACCCAAACAGATTCTTCACTGAAATCCACGGTTTGACAAAGGAGGGGCCAAGGCCCTTACCCGTTGGAAATGGACCGTATGCTGTTTCTTGGCAGGTGAGTTGGCCTGGCATCTAGCTAGATTCTTGGCTTTGCACGATGTGTTTGGTCGCTTCCTGGCCTCTTCTCAAACGTCTTCTTCCCACGGCACAGATGTCCCCCGTCATGGACCATAATCACCTGCTGAATGTGGACCTGTTCACTAGCTTCGGCGTTGGTAGTGCATTGAACGTTTCCATGGAGAGTCAGCAAGCGGTTCTAAGTGCCGCTGAGGACATCCCTGGGCCTGCAAATGAAACTGAGAAAGGTAATAGAAAGCGTGTATCCGTCTACAATGAATTCCTCCAGCTGGGACAGTTTCGCCACAACGAAGACTTCTACAAAGGTGGCCCCACGACGGCCTTGCTGTACCCAGTCTTTGATGCCTTTTCTCCCAACCGCACTGTTGCTGGATTTCTCTTGATGCCCTTGTATTGGCGACTCGACCTTTCAAATGTTCTACCCGAAGGGCTCAATGGAATCATTGCAGTTATTCAGAACAGCCAAGGGCAGACGTTCTCCTATAGGGTTGATGGCCCCAAGGCAACCTTTCTGGGTGGTGGAGATCATCACTCCAGCAGCTATGATGACATGGCTGTCTATCAGAGCATCGCTGAGGCACTTGAGGCGAACAACGGCCCAGAGAGCCATGCATATGACGCGGTAAATCTGAACAAAGCCTTTTGCAGCTATTCCATCTCTCTGTACCCTTCTCAAATTATGGAGGATGTCTACGTTACGAAGGGACCAGCTGTCTACGCAGCTGCGGTGGCAGGCATTTTCCTCTTCACTCTTGCAGTGTTGGCCGCTTTTGATTGCCTTGTGGCACGTCGTCAGCGGATCGTGATGAAGAAAGCAGTCGAGAGAGGGGCACTGGTCTCCTCTCTGTATCCCAAGGAGTTCACAGAGCAGCTCTTTCAGGATGAGCATCAGGGTGTAGGCATCAGATGGAGAGCCTCAACTGCTCCGAGTGAGGACGTCGAACGTAACAAGCCGACGAAAACCGGAGTGATGGCTGAACGGTACGAGAACTCAACGATACTTTTCATGGATCTGGCTGGCTTTACAAGCTGGTCCAGCAGCCGGTCAACCGAAGACGTATTCCTCCTGCTTGAGACGTTGTATTTCGCCTTTGATAAGATTGCAACGAAGTTAGACGTCTACAAGATTGAAACGGTGCGACGTTCGTCTCTTGCCCTTCGTGACCTCATCTGGAAGCAAAAATCTAACCAGGCCCCTTCACTTCCTCCTCTACTACTTTTGAATCTGCGAAGGTCGGAGACTGCTATGTTTGTGTAACAGGTAAGATTGCTGCCAGAGTACGGCGTTGTTCTCAGCTGCGTTTCACTCACCAATCATGACTGCATTCTATTCGGGAACAGGTGTACCCAAAGCTCAAGACGATCATGCCGTGCGAATGTGCAGATTTGCAGCGGCATGCCAAGTGAAAATGACTCAGCTCATTGCCACGAAACTGACAGATCCGTTGGGTCCTGACACTTCCATTTTGGCCCTTCGAGCTGGAATGTCCTCGGGCCCCATCACCGGAGGTATACTCCGAGGTGACAAAGGACGCTTTCAGTTGTTCGGAGACAACATCAATGTTGCGTCGAGAATGGAAAGCAACGGCGTTCCTGGCAAGATTCACATCTCGCAAAGTTGTGCCGACGAGCTGATCCGACACGGCTATCAAAGCTGGCTCGAACTGCGACCGGACAAGGTTTTCGCCAAAGGCAAGGGCGAAATGACGACTTACTTTGTCAACGTCGAATACAGCAAGAGTGTCACGACCAGGTCGTCATTTCTGGGATCGACCAAAGCATCGGCGGAGGAGGCCAATGAGTGGAGTGTTCGAGACTGGAATCAGAATCGAACTGATGCGTCACCATCAGTCGAGGAAGTGTCGAAGAAGGAAATAAAGCACGAAAGCAAGGTATTGGAAGTTTAGGAGGAACTGCAAAGCAAGAACTGCTACGGAGGGCGAGCATCTAGGATGTCATTTGCATCCACCCTGTTGCCCTTGCTGCCGGTAACAGTTTAATGAACCCACCGTACCTGTACTGGTACCTGTACCGGCACTGTTATCTGAGTACACAGTGTCTGTTGTGTGTCTCAATGATCTTGGATCTGTAGAAGCATAGAGTAATATCTACTTACTTGTAGACACATCCCGTGTTGAAGTCATTTTACATCAAAAGTTTTGTTTTTGTGGCAAAATGTGAGGGCATCTTCCACGGAACGCCTGCCGGATCGTATTGTCATTTTGAAATTGAAATTATTTCTAAAGAACGAGGGAGAAGAGCGGCAGAACCAAAAACGACTTCGACGGGCACACCTGCTTCTGGCCAGTCAAAGCGAGCAACCAAGCAGCAGCAATCGATTGATCGAAACCTGTTCAGTCACAACACAAAAGTAACAGGCATCAATTCACAATTCCATCTGTTGCTTCTGTCTCCGTTCACGAGAAAACACCCTTGAGCATACTGTACTATTACCCAAGCAAAGCCATCCATCAAGTATACTAGTAGTCACATACATTCCCTGTTGCAAAAGTAGATTAGAATGACCAAATTGGAAGTCACCGCGGGTGTTGTTGCTGGACGAGGCCGTCGCCAGAGACCAACTTCAACATCACCGCTGATGGCACTAGAAGTAGCAACTGCCCAGTCCCAGAGCATCACCGATGCCAAGGCCAAGTTTGTTGCCAGCGTCTCTCGCGGTGTCGCCTTGTTGATGGAGGAGCGTGGGTACAGCCGTGGAAGAGCTCAGACGGCTCTTCTACGACAAATTTCTCGATACGACAAGAAGAGCAACAGCCCACCTTCCGATGATGAGGTGAGTCGAGTCATTTGATGGTGCTGCCTGCCGCTGTTGTAGTAGTCGAGTCTAGTCATGGCGGAGAAGTGGAAGGCTGCAGTTAGTCGGTGGACCATGAGCAGCGTGACGATCCGGTGATGCGTCGTAGAAGTAGTACCAGCGTGTACGTGTCGGAACGAATTCTCACCGTGTTGATGTTGTTCTTTTATAGGTGTTTGATGTCATGTCCTCCCATGGGCTTGGCATGGACGACGCTGCCATGGCTTTGACTGTCTCCAAGGCTGTTCAACGAGAGATCGAGGGGCGAGAAGTCTCCATGATTGCAGCCATTGACGACCTCACATCCAAGCTGTCAGTCGCCGACCTTTGCCGGGTGGATGTACCTACGCCACCCGCAACAACAGCCACTGCGGCTGGTAGTGCTGATGATGTAGTCCCTGTCAGGATCGTTCCAGCGATCGAACGAGTGGTCACACAGCAGAAACGACCGCAGCAAAAACCTGCAACTCTCTTTGCCACTTCCAACACCACTGCTTCTACATGTACTTCTGTTCCTCCTTCTGGCCGAAAAAACAAGGCCCACAACAACAAAACCATCAAGCACAAAAATACAACGGTTGCAAATATGCGAAAGCGATCGGTGGATGACATAGCCGAAACCAACAACAAGAAAGAAGAAACACCCAAAATTATCGTCAAGCGAGACCGCTCCGATTCTCTCTCGGAAGTCGTCAATGCCAAGTTTGCCGACAAGAAGAATTGCAATAAAGACGACGATGCTACTTCAGTGGCGTCTTGTGCGAGAACTTCGACCGGTTCCGTCCGATCCAAGAGAGTCCGCCCAGACGATGTCGAGGCCGCAACACAAGGTGCTATGAAGCGATCTCGTTCCGTGGGCGACCTTTAAGTTACAACACGATTTTCCTCTTCTTCTTTCTTCCTTCCTACCCACCTACAAGCTCAATTATCTATCTACTACTGTCTCATTTTGCATAGACCACCAGGGCTCTCTGCGAGTTTGACTCTGGCTGCTACCTGCGAGCGTTGTTCTTTCCCTTCTACTTCATTCAATGCATTCCACCATCTATTCTACTGCGGGAACCGAATCGTACTGGCCAAATAATGTTTCTAGCACCTAGCTAGCTAATTTTAAAATAGTTGCAGTACCGTCAACGTATACCTGAGCTGTCTTCGTTTGGCCCCGATTGGGTGCCTTCGAAAAGAAATCGTCCCTGGCATTGGACAAGTGATGGCTTCTTGAAGACTAATGCAGGAGGGAGGTCGGATTGCCCGAATGTCAGCGCTACTTCTGAAAGCTACGATTGATTCCACTTTGCTCCATCCACACTTCGGCAACATGTGTTGTTTCGAAAAGAACGAGTTTGGATGATGAAGCAGTCGGGCTGATTACAGAAGATGTTCTCACCGCAAATGAATTGCCATGTCTAGCGGTTCTTTGAGACTGTCGCTCTAAACGAGGTTCGTCAAATTAATTAAAAAGATCAATATAATATCCTTAAACATGATCGAGAGCAAGAAATCCCTGACAGACATATCATTTCGTACTGTACGTGAGGTTTCAAGAACCGTCAAAAGAAAATATTGAAAACGAATGTCCTCCAAACACCCCTCCTTATTCGGAAGTAGATTTTGATATCAGGGGAGCCTCTTCGACATCGTCTTGGGTCTTTGCGCTCAAGTCAATTTTGTTTACAGGCTCGGGGACCAAAGGTTCTACCGGGGTTGCGTCGAAGGTATAGTTGCAAATTGAAATAATCACCTGTACTCCAGCAATCATCATGACAGCAGTCAAGGGTCCTCCCAGAAGGTAGTGATCCAAGAGTGACGACAGGATAATGGCACCAGTAGTTGCCAACGTTTTGAGAATCGAATCTCCGTACTTGATGGATAAAGCTACCAAAAGTCCTCCTGCGGCACCCAGCAATGACAACATAAAAGAGACCAAGGACCAGCCTCCAAAGAGACCCGCTTCGCCACCCCTATTAAAAAGCATAAAGGCCAGATACACAGGGCAACTGCTCAGAGCCAGTTGGAAATTTCGTTCCCAGATACCCAGTTGAAGAGGATCGGTTTTGATCACTTTTTCAAAGTAAATAGAGGCAAAACCACTGAGAGTGACTTCGATCAAAACAGCGGCTGTACCAACCAATGCATTTCCTCCTTCGTTGGCCGCCATGTTGTCAGGATTTCCCCAAATAGGTTCCGAAAAGAGCAATACACCCATCATGAGTGATATCAAGGCGCGCCAACGAGCCCAAGAATAGGATCGTTTCAAAATAATGGCGGAACAGGTAGCCGTCGTCATAATCTTGCACTGTGCAAAAATGGTGAACATTCCCGCTCCAATATTGCGAAGGGAGACAAAGGATAGAATGTTCATGGCGCCATAAATAAGAGCCAAAATGAACATTTTCTTGGAAGTATCGACGAGGTATTGGAGCCTCGTCTTGAGATCTGGACAATCCTCTGGAAGACTTTTCGAGATCATCCAGGCGGAGAAAGCCATTTTGATAATTTCCCCCACCAACAAAACTTCATGCTTGGAGTATGACTCCCTCAGCACCCCCTGGCTGTATCGACGGAGGACGGTAAAGATCGAATTCTGTAGGCAAAGAATCACCAACACCAGCATTTTCATGCCGGACATGAACCCCAGAAAATTCTTGAAGGTCACAGATAGATAAGTCTGAATCTGACTGGTTGTTACAGGTCGATCCGCCTTGGAGGCGGAAGCTGGGACATGGTTGGCCCCGTCGGAACTTGGAGTTTTAGCAGCCATGGCTGTGGGGGTACTTTTGGTGCTAGGGGATGCCGTTACGCGACGAGCTGTTCCGTCACTCATACCAGTGCTGCGAAGGATGTCTTTGCCGTGGTGGATATCTGAGGATTGAATAGGAACGGGTGTGTTCGATGGGTTCATTGTGGCAACTGACCCACTTGTTTTCAGAGCTTTTGTGCCTCGTTTCATCCCATGTCAATGGCGCGGTACTGCAGATGTTGGAGGGAGTTCTGAGATTGAGGACCGCTTGAAATCTTGACCATGTGACCCAACGCCAAATTGGCAGTCCCGACATGGAGTACTACGAGTGCGCAAGCCATCAGAGATGCAGAAGCCGAAAAACCCTCCTTTTTAGATTTCACAGGAGTTCGCTTTCCTTTGCTTTTGCCTCCAGCCAGAACAACCTTTGAAACGGCTGTGCACTGTACCCCCACCCAACAACACTATCAACAGCTCTATCAACACTATCTTCAGTTCAATTTGTCACCTTTATATGGGGATCAACTGCTCCAAGTGCAAGTCTGCCAAGGAGAAGCTAAAGCCTTCTCTCATTTCCGCCGTTGCTCCTTCGGATGCACCGCCCCTAATCAGCGACAAAGAGGCTGCAATTCTCGCCATTGAGGAGAATGTGGATGCCTATGTGAATGCTATTGCTCCCTCATTAAGAGCTGATCCCAGCGTTACATTAGCGGCAGTGACCATATCTGGAGATTACCTCGAATATGCTTCCGCAGACCTTCGAGGCAACAAGCAAGTTGTCCATGCAGCAATCAGCTCTGGCCATCCAAAGGCACTCAAGTTCGCTTCTAAAGAGCTAAAAGAGGACAAAGAGACGGTGCTAATGGCAGTTAAAACACACTGGCAATCGCTGGAATACGTTTCATACTTTATGCGTGGGGATCGAGAAGTTATCAACCAGACGATTTCAGCCCATGAGGGAGCTGCCACTTATGCGCTCCACCTCACAGCTTGGTGGCTCTTGGCGGAGAAGACGTTTGTCTTGGAAATAGTTTCCAGATTCCCCCAAGCAATGAGACACGTCCCGGATCAATTTCTAGAAGACAAGGATGTAGCTCTGGCGGCAATATCCCAGCACCCCCTGAACATCACTTACTTTTCAGAAAACATCAAGGACGACGAGATTGTGATGTTGAAGGCCATTGAAGAATGCAAGAAAGAACAATCAGCACGAACTGCAAAGAGAATTCTCTCCACAATTCTTCAGCATGCTTCGGAGCGTCTCAAAGACGAGAGAGGTGTCATGCTGGCAGCCATTCAACAAGATGGCATGGTGTTACGTTATGCATCTAATGCTTTACGGCAAGACAGACAGTGTGTCATGGCGGCTGCATCTAGAACTCCAGAAGCACTGAAATATGCCTTGGGAGGCCTCAATCAAGATCAAGACTGCTTAATTGCAGCCGGGCTGTGGGACGATCAAAGTACTATCAACAAGGAAGAAGTAAAAACCCATCATGAGGCTGTTGAGCACAATTCGCCCAAGATAGTTTTATCCACGCGTTTCTCCTTGAGTGAAAACTGTACTGGCACGGCAACCAACTTTGCTGTCCTCCTGAAGCATCACCCCTACATCAGCGGAGAATCAAGAAAGGACAACAACTTTGTTGTCTATTCCCCGAACGCTTTTGAGAAAGACACCTGCGATCCAAAGTGGACGAGCTTGAATTGGCCTTGTCGAGGGACTTGTGACACCTGCCTGAAGGAGGATCCTACACTGAAGACAGGCAAACCAAAGCGGGGATCCTGTTGGCGTTATTCTTTTCGCTACCAGCTGCAACACGCCAAAGACTCCAATGGATTCATGGTGCAGGTAGTGGAATTTCGTGAAATCAAACGAAGAAAAGTCAAGCGTCATGCACGCACACGGATCGAACGGTGTTTGGGGAAGGGTCAGGAGATTGAAACTCGCATGGCAAACGACCTGGGGGTCAAGATATTTCGAATCTATCAGCCAGGAGATTACAAAGGAACCAGCACATACATGCTGGGTCTTGAATTCCGGCAAGAGGACATTGACCGTCTGGTAGACAAAGTCAAGGAATGGTACCGGGGGAAGTGCCTTGACATGACTGAAACCGAAATCTACGCAACTGACGAAGGAGCTACAAGTTCGGAGGAAGAAGAGGAGACATCAGAAGAGGAAATTGATTTGCTCTGGGTAAAAAAAACCTGGAGGTGGCGATACCCTTAGTAGAAGAATCCGTCCCATCCTCGTATCTCGGATTGGAGGAGCATGACGGAATCACGAACAATGATCTCACAGACGTATTGCTCCCAACAGAATTGAATCGTTCGAATTGACACACTCGGCACCAGAACTCCAGCCTGAAGGCTTGTCTCTGTCAATCCCAGTAAATTATTTAGTATACTCACTTTTTGCTGCATCTGATAAATTGACACATTTCAATCACAAGGTTTCTAATGCAATTCGCATTCTAACATTGAGTTATATGGTCCGTTGGTAGGACTTTCGTCCTAACATGCCAGCTACCAATCATCACCAAAATCGTTTCCACTATCTTCCATCTTTTGAGCTGCAGCAACCTCTGCCGCCGCTTTGGCTTCTGCTTCCGCCTGAGCAGCTGCAGCAGCCTCCGCTTCCATTCTGGCCTGTTCCGCGGCTGCGGCTTGTTCCGCGGCTGCACCCTCGGCGGCTGCCTGCGCTTCCGCTTGTGCCTGGGCAGCGGCTGCCTCAGCTGCAGCAATCTCTTCAGGAGTAGGTTGTGGTGCATCACGTTGCTTAATCAGCTCAATCAAATTCAGATCCAAATCGTCCTTGGCAGTCATATAGTCTGCTGCGGGAATGCCAGTAGCCTTGGTTCCCGCTCTTTGGGCCAAAAACATCTGTTCCACTTGCAAAGCAATGCTCAAGTCGGGAAAGAAATCGGCATTCTCCGAGGGACTGGCCAGAGCCTTTGCTGCTGTCTCACTCACCGAAGCAAGATCAGTCTTCCACAATGCCACAACTTCGTCCATTCGAGATGGCAAGTAGGTTCGCGCAAAGAAGGCCGCTTCGGGTAGGCGGTGAGTGACAATGAGAAGATCAGCACAGGCTTCAACATTGCTGGTCAACAAATAGGCCACAAAGGCAACATTGGTCCTTCCATTGTCAGCAGCAAGTTTGGCCAGCTTCGCCATACCAGACACATTTCCGGTTGCCGAGTAGAGAAGTAACAGATCCGAAAAGTCATTGGAAGCAATACTAGCAGCTTCACAAAGATCCAGGTTGGTATCCTTCAGAGCGGCATCACTGAGACGCTTCCATTTTGTTTCCGTGTCAGTCGAATCCTTGTCTTCCTCAGGAGTCTCCAAAAGGATTGCATGAGCCTGGTCCGTTTTGCCCAACTCGAGCGACAAATCAAACTTGTGGTCGGGATCTGTAGTGACCTCCAAGGCTTCCTCTTTAAATCCCTGGGACTCCAAGAATCTGGCAACCTTGGTGTACTCCGACTCGGGGATGTTGGGAAGTAGTTCGTTGGCAGCATCGAAATCCCCACGCATCACGGCAGTCTGGTACTGCAACACGGCCAACATGACACAGTAGGAAACAATGTTGAGCGATTTGTCAATCAAATAGACTCGGTCTTCCTTGGCCAAATAACCCAGAACAGTGTGCTGCGTAGCTCCACCAGAATTGGTATCCAAGTGGACTAGAGTTTCAATTTGCCCACCAACACTGTACTTCAGACGTCCGACATTGTTGACATAGAGGAAACAATCACCAACCCACTTTCCGCTGGTAATGGTGTCACTGATCTCATAAAGCAAATCGAAACTTCCATCGATTCCGTCCTCGGGTGACACTTGCCCCATGGCAATGGCTTGAGCCGTCACTGTGGCATTGTGAGACAAGACATAGGCAGATTCTTCACAAGCCAACAAGACCATGTTGCCGGCATCACTCCAGTAGACAGCTTTGGGAGTAACATCAATCTTGCGAACAAACTCCCCGCTCTCCCAGTCGTAGAACAGAACAGCGCCATCTCCACCCTTGACTCCAATCATTTGACCGCCAAACAACCCTTCGGCAGAAGCAGTGGCAGGGACAATCACCTTGGATTCATTAAAATTCTTGAAAACCTTGATGCGGTTGACAGATTCACGAATAGCATAGTCGCCAGTTCCGCTGCCACTCCAGACAAAATCCAATGCCTGACCGAATGCCTTGTTACGAAGTGCCTGGGCAGTGTAAATGATGAATTCACCGTCACCGCAAACAGCGACAAAACGACCATTGCAATTGTGTTTCAACATTTGGGGGTAGAGGTCACATGCTCCCAAGTCACGAGGGACAACCGGAAGGCGTTCGCCGTCGGGTAAAGCGTCGTCACCACTTCCAACGACACCACGAACCGAGGCAGTCTTGATTTCATTGTTCATGGCCCACACAACCTTACCAGTGGTATCCATACTGGCAACTGGATCATCACTACCGAGTTCAATGCAGACACAACCTTCGTCGAATCCAATGGCCAATTTGTTGGAGTCTGGACTGGCTGCGAGAGCCCAAGCACGTTCCATTCCGTAGTTGAGGGTGGTTTCGGCACGGTAGGTCGTACTTTGCCAGATACGAATGGTTCCATCCTCGCTAGCACTGGCAATAATGGGAAGCTTGGGATGAAACATGACGGCACAGACATTGTGGGTGTGTCCTTCCAATGAGTGCACAATGGATTTGGTCTGCCGTGGCAACAAAAACGAAAGTTCGTCAAACCAAGCAATTCCAATACTTGAAATTAAAAATTACCCCCAAAAATATACTCACCTGATAATCCCAAATTTTGACACTACGATCATCAGCTCCACTTAGAATGTAGGGTTTGTCTCCGGAGGGATAATAGTCGACACAGTTGACACCCCGTTCATGCCCTTCCAAAGTGTAATGGGGAGAATGGGATCCCAATCCCCAAACCTTGATGGTACGATCCAAACTCGCACTGGCAAAGGTGTTCGTATCCTTGGGATTGAACTTGACCTGCATAACGTAATGAGCGTGTCCCTCAAACATTTGGGTGCAGTCAAAGCCACGGTCCCAATCCCAGAGTTTGATGGTCATGTCATCACTGGACGACAGGACGTAGGGCAAGGATGGATGCACTTCCAGACTGCGAATGTAATCAGCATGAGCTTCAAATTCCTTGACTTTTTCCATGGTGTTGTAATTGAAGACACGGAATCGCATATCATCGGAAGCCGCGAGGAACCATTGCTTGCGTGCCACAAACTTGGCACACCGAACGGGCAACTCGCTCACCTCGAAGGATTTGACACACCCACCACTTTCATAGTCCCAAATCATGACATTTCCACTGTACAGGGCAGCGAGAACCCAAGGATCATTGGGATGCAAATCCACACTCTTGACGCGCTCCGAAGAGGCGGACAATTTCTTCTTGATATCCAGTCGGAGAGGCTGTAGTAGTAGTAGTAGTAGTAGCAATGCAAATGCCGATTAATTTATTTGAGTATCCAGAGAGAGGTCGTAGATTGTTGGGGTACCATTGCAGACGTGACGATAGAGTAACAAAAAATCCATTAATTCGTGAGTTAATGGATGGCATTTGGGCGTCCATGGTTTCACAAAAAAAAATGCCGATGGATCCTTCGCGACAAGATATTTTTCCGCCGCACCAAATAAACTCTTCACAACTATCGTCGTGGCTCTACAGTGCCTCTTATACGTACCATTGTTGTTATAGTAAGCGGACCCTATCTATTGCCTAGCTACTACCTGTTGCAGGTTGTTGTTTGTTATCTCAGCTCAAAGACGGCAACACCACCAACAACAAGAGGTAATGACCGCGCAGCCAATGCCCGCCTGTTTGATTCGATTCGATTCGATTCCACAAGATCCATTGGTCGCAAAGAGCTAGTGTGCGACGTCTATCAATCAGGGAGACGGTGAAATTCAGGGAGTTGAAGCATTTTTAAGCCACGTGAGCTGTTACATGCATTTCCAACGGTAGACTTACCAGGTACCAGGTACCAGGTACCAGGTACGGTGTACTGCTCCACTTTTCTTTGATGGACGACTGGACGCTAGTCCTAAGCATTCAGGTAGACGCGGTAAACCAAATGTCTTATTTACAAACTTGAAACAAGCACTTTATTCGATTAATTACCGCAACTACCGTTATAAACCTGTTTTCCTGGTGAACTGGTGCACGCACGCACCACTAACACAGCTCTAACAGGGTGTGGAGAGCAGCGTTGCCCTCCTCTCCTCCTCACTGTATTGACGCAGTGCTCATCTACCTTGATTGTCCAAGGATGTCTTCCTCTTCTTCATCATCGTCAAACAACAATGGCCCCAAAAAACGGCAAAAGTTGTCCCCCACTGCTACCGACGACCTGCTGTTCCATCAAAAGGATGTTTGGGTTAACAACATCCTTCCGTTTGTCGGAATGGGACACTATGCCTTTGTAGGAGCTGTCAACAAAACACTGAATCAACTCTACAAGGACTATTGTAGGACAGTACAGAACCCTCCTATGGTGTGGGAAGCTGGTGTCTTTGTTGGTACAACAGTGGCAGCCAGAATTACAGACACATACTATAGTGCTGCCTTTGACAATGTTGCCTGCGCGGAGTACTGGCACACGGACAATTCCAGCCACAAAACTCCAATTTCATCATTACGAGTTTGCCCGGCTATTGCGGGCCTTGGGAATATTTCAGTCCTTCAATGGGCCCAAGGGCAAGGCTTTCAGTGGGGTTCAGACACCTGCTTGGCTGCAGCTAAAGGTGGCCATTTGGAAGTCTTGAAGTATGCCCATTACAACGGTTGTGCTTGGGATGAACAAACCTGTGCTCAGGCTGCGGAAAGTGGCCATTTGGAATTCCTTAAATGGGCTCGAGAGAATGGTTGCCCATGGGATATTTGGACTTGCTGGAGAGCCTCCGAAAATGGACATTTGGAGATCCTGACGTATGCCCGTGAAAATGGATGTAATTGGGATGAATCCATATGCGAAATCGCTGCTTCCAATGGTCATTCCAAAATCCTAAAGTATGCCCATGAGAACGAATGTCCATGGGATGAAGAAACATGCAATGGTGCAGCTGGACATGGTCATTTAGAAATCCTGAGGTATGCCCATGAAAATGGTTGTGAATTGGATGATTTCGCATGCACCACCGCTGCTTCGTTTGGCCATTTGGAATGCCTCAAGTATGCCCGTGAAAAAGGATGTCCTTGGCACAAAGCCATATGTGAAGCTGCTGCTGAAAATGGCCACTTGGAAATCCTGACATATGCACATGATAATGGCTGTCCATGGGATGAAGACACATGCAGCAATGCAGCTGGAAGTGGCCATTTTGAAGTGCTGAAATATGCCCATGAGAATGGATGTCCATGGAGTGAATACACATGCTATGAACTAGCTAGAGCTGGCCATTTGGAAATACTTAAATGGGCTCGTGAGAAGGGTTGTCCATGGGATGCAAACACCTGCATTGCTGCCGCTGGAAACGGGCATTTGAAAATTCTGAAATGGGCCCGGGTCAATGGGTGCCCTTGGGATTCTAGAACATCTCAAGCTGCTTCTGATAATGGTAACGGAGAAATTGTACAATGGGCTCGGGACAATGGATGCCCAGATCACTCTGACTATGTAACTAGCTAGCAAGAGTTGTCTTGTATTACGAGTATGCATAGGTCCTTGTATTCGGCTACATGATCTTTGGATGCAATCCTATACGTGATTTCTCTCTCGCTCTCCCAGCTGTCAGCTACGGTACCGTGCAGCGGGCAAATAAGCAGACATAACTAACTCTTTGTGGCTTCTTTATCTGGCAAGCTAGCTAGACAGTACTCTATTTATTAATAGTCGATTTTTGAAATGCCAAGCCTGCTACATGCACGTACATGTACGCTGTTGGGTGATCTGGCTTGTACGGGTACTAGTAGCTAGTCTAGCTAGCTAGCTTGGTTTGTTTCTCCAGGAGCGTTCCTCAATCGTGCATGCCTTAACAAAAACCGACCCTATTTTTTGGGACGGATTTAGGGACGGGTTCCCTTTAGGGTCGGGTTTGAAAACCGACCCTAAAAATAGGGACCGTTTCTGAAAAATAGGGACGGTTCCTGAAAAAACGTCCCTAATTTAGGGACGGGTTTCGATTTAGGGTCGGGTTTGAAAAACGTCCCTAAATCGAAACGGGACTGAATGGTAAATACATTGAAAACGCACCAATATTAGGGTCGGGTTTGATAACCGACCCTAAAAATAGGGACTGTTTCTGAAAAATAGGGACGGTTTCTGAAAAAACGTCCCTAATTTAGGGACGGGTTTCGATTTAGGGTCGGGTTTCGAAACCGACCCTAATTCAGTCGGATTTAGGGACGGGTTTCCCCAAACCGACCCTAAAATTGGGGTCGGATTTAAAGGTCATGCACGATTGAGGAACCCTCCTGCACCTCTTGCTCACCATCATGGGACATGGGACGGCAGATGGTCGTGGCATCTGTGACGCGCGTCGCAACATAAAACGGTCCAGTCAGGTTTCCTAAATCTTTTAGCTCAAGTGTCCGCAATGGTGGTTTTATACGATACTGTCTATGTTTACTGTTTATTCCTTCAGTTTTTCCATTTTTGGCATAAGAATTTGGTGTTTCAGGCATTTGAGGATCCATGGTAGAGACTGCAACCACTTACTTAAAGGGCAAGGTCGAAAAAAGCAGTGGAAACCGGAAATTTACTGTTTATGCCATCTATGGACTTTTCTTAGATGGCATCTTTACTGTTTCATGGAATTTTTGCTGAATTTAGCGAATTGCGGACGCTGTAACCAACGGGTTTCAACGGCTCTCTAAAAGATCCACTCGTCAGAACGCTTATAATCGTCACACGGCACACGGCAAAATTGACCAGAACAACACACACACAACCATCCAGCTCCCTCATCTTTTTCCACACAAACTTCAATTGTTGAAGAAGACGAAGCAAAGAGTTGCTGTTGCTCTACCGGTACTTGTGTTTGTTTGTTGCAGCCATGGCGGGTGTTGTCACGGCTCGTCCACACTATTCCACCCAACCGGGCGATAAGCTCATTCCGGCGACCATGCAGTTGGATGAGAATGGAAACCCAGTGTTTTCGTATCCAGAACCAACACCACAGAAGTTGTCGCCCAAGATTGTGGCTCCTCGGTCGATGATCAGCCGGTTGAATCGTCGACGAAGTTCCAAGTCCAAAAAGAAGCAGGAACAAGCGCAGTTGAGCCCAGAGCTCCAGGGTTGCCCGGGAGTGTCGCTTCACAGCTCGTTGCAGTTGGAGGATCATTATTACGACGACCATGACAGCCAAAGCACGGCCAACAATAGCGTTGCGAGCAGTGTGGCTGGAAGTGTCGTGAGTCTTGCCGGTCGCGTCAAGAGACGCCTTCATCGTCACCGAAGAAAGAAATTGGAAAAACAGCTTGAAATACACAATGGCGTCTTGTCGCCATTGAAGGAAATCAGCCATGACAACATCAGCGTCGGAAACCACAGGGACGAGGATGACTCTGTCAAGAAAAGAAAGAAGAAAAAGTCCTTCAAACCGTTCCGTCGAATGAGTCGACGAAGGTCCAGTACTTCCGCCACCACTTTTGCTTCAAGCATGATTGCCGAAGAAGAGAACGACGAAGATAATGTCTTGTCGCCACCCAAGGTTCTCTTTGCACCTGAAGAAGAAGTCAAGGAGACGAAGGCGGTTGGGACCCCGCCAGTGGCAGTCCAAGTCCTCAAATCGGTGCCAGAATCCCCTCCTGTGGCGAACTTGCGCGATGCCATGGTTCTCTTTGCACCTGAAGAAGCAGTCAAAGAAAAGAAGGTGGCTGGGACCCCTCCTGTGGCAGTCCAAGTACTCAAAGCGGTGCCTGATTCCCCTCCTCCTGTGGCGAGCTTACGCGATGCTATGGAAGGAATCTCGCCGGTGCAGCGACGCCAAAAATCAATCCAGGACGATTCTTTCACCATGAACGAACATCCGGTGCAGCCAGCGTCCGTCACTCCCATGCAAGGAGGAATCTTGTCGGCACCTGCCCTGCAGGAGCCAAGTACTCGAAAGCAGGTGACAATTGTCAATCCTGGAGACCCAATCGTGATTGCTCCGCCAGAAATGATGATGGAACCCGCCGAGGATGACGAGGTAGAAGAAGAAAAGATTGAGGAACCAATGAGCCGTCGGTTTTCCACCAGGTCGGTGAAAATTGTGGATCCTGGTGAACCGATTATGCTGGAACCAGAAATGATGATGATGGAGTCCATTGCCGAGGATGAAAAACCTGTGGGCGTTGTACCTTCGCAGCTGAACATGACCCTCTCTTCGACATATTCTCAGCAGACCAACTTCAAAGTCTACTTGTTGCTGTTGCATCCCACGTCCAAGATCTTTGAGCTCATTCAGTTGTACGTGGATCCAACGGCGACCACCATTCGGGATATTCTTCTCATGATTCCTTTGAATGCCACGGAACCGTCACTGGGAGCCCAGATCTACACTGGCTTGTGTCGACCAATACCCAAGGAAGACGAACAGCAAGATATTTCGGACTTGGATCTGCTCATTGAAAATCCCGATGGCATTCGAGACTCGGCTCGCATTGCACATGGAGAGGTGTTGACGGCGGTGCCTGTAGGATACACGTGCACAAAAATCGCGAATCTAAGCCAACAAATTCTTGTCAATCCTCGGATCTGTCGACTGCTCGACGAACCCGTCGTGAAGAAACCAAAAAAGAGACTATCGAACCGACGTCGTCGTCGGTCCAGCCGCAAACAAGCCGGGGCAATGGAAAGGCACGACGAAGGGAAGCTTTCGGCAGTGATGGAAGAAATGGACGATCCCCATGTCATGTCCATGCATCGAGCCATGGCAAATGCCATGTCAGCGGCTGCTGCAGCCAATGCTGCTGTCCACGGTCTGGGCGGATATGCGAACGGCTCTTTCTTTGCAGCAAGCGTCTCTGGTACTGAGGAATCTGGATCACAGGATTCCCTGACTTTGGCAACCACGACTCTCACGGATACGAGCGAGACTAGCTATGCGAACCGCAGCATTGATCAAAGCTTCACTTCATGGTCTAGAAGCCTGGATGTTTCTATTGCAGCTGAAGCAGGCAATACGTCTGTTCTCAATACGAGTCTCAATACGTCGATTCACAGCACGGTAAGACGACGCAAGAAGAAGATGAATCAAGTGCGACGGGTCATGGTAGGTGCGGTGACGACCATGTGCTTTGTTTACTGGCGAGACCCCCAGGGATATGCCAGCCGGGAAGGACGAATCGAAATGTTGTTACGGCAGCCACTCGAAATAGCAGGAATGTTGCAGGTGGTGGCTTTCGTTTTGGTTTTGATCAAGTTGCAGTTTCTCTGCAGTGCCCCTTCAATTCAAAGCGCTTGTCTCAACAAGAAGAGCAAGTGTCCTTTTCTCAAGCTCAGGGCCTCCATTCAGTTGGCCGCTGATGCTTGCTCTCCCAAGAAGCGTCCTCGTGGCTCTTCGCGTCGGAAGATCTCGTAGACGTGGAACCACCTATGTGCAGGAAACAAACAATCCACCGAATAATCAATCGGGAAACTAGACCTAACCAAAGTGGGCTCAAATTATTGTTCAGGGCGAGCAGGTTGGGGAACCAGTGCAACTCAGTAACATAAATAATGAAACTTTATAGTGCATCGGAATTGCCGGTGCCGTTGTAACAAGCATGTTGGTGAAGGGGTCTACCGGTACTACTGGTAGCTAGTAGACGGAAGCCAGCTTGATTAGTAGAGTGAGGAGGCATCGATGGAAACGAGGCAGGTTGAGTGAGTCGAAATCGGCACATCCACCGTGCCGGTAACGCAGCCGGCTCAAGAAAAGACGGAATTTATGTCTATCCTTCCTTCAACATCATTTCGCCAGCGTCAAAATCGTTTTGGTCTTCATCGCGCTCCGAAGCACCTCTTGAGTTGCTCAATCATCATCCCAGCCCCGCGCAAGGCTCCAACCAAGTCGTCCTCCATCAGCGGAAGTGTTGCTCCAGCGTTCTTCCTAGAGGGAGCCACGAAGCAGATGCCTGCCATCGTCACACCAGTGTGATACCGCGGGCCCCTTCAATGTGGTACCGCGAAGAAGCCCCAGCGTACATCTTGAGAAGGATAATCGTCGGCTTCTCTACAGTGGCCTCCACTTCAAAAGTTGCAGCCACATAAGTTCGTTCCGGTGGCTGTGTCGTCGCTTATGTGTTGCCGTCAAAGTATTCTCGAAAGGTGTACGAATCCCCTCTGGCTGCGGTAGCACTACATGTACTGTGCCAACTCCTGCAGCTACATGTAGTTACGCGTTGTTCCCTCGGCTAGCTAAATGATCCCCACATCTTCTCCTTTAACGGCACCAGTTCCGTCGGATGGTTTCAATCCATTGCCCTGTTGAAGATGCTGCTGCTGCTGCTGTGGTGGAGGGTTTCCCAAGACTTTGTCATGTCCATTGTCGCCAGTCTGTTCTTTGACCTTTGTCATGTTCGTTCCAGCAACTCCGTTCGGCTGCGGCTGTTCTAGTAGCTTGACCTTTTTGCCGGGACCACCATTCGTCGTCGTATCACTATTGGCAGCCTGTTGTTGCTGTTGTTTCTGTTCCTTTTTCTTGGCATGTTTGTTTGCCGCCAGGGTGGCATTGCTGGATGCATACTTGACTTGCCGCAGGGCATCCAACAATCCTTCCCACAATTTGGTTTCATGTTGTCGTCTCCAAATGTACTCGAAGAGCAGCATTGCTTGTTGTCGTTTTCCCTTTTTGCGTGCCGGTGCGGGTCGTGTGTTGGCATACCATGTGGGTGGCAATAAGAGTGGATCGTCATCGTCCCATAGCATACCCTGGTCGGAAGCGTCTCCACAAATGTATTCGCACTTGTCATCAATTTCGACGATATCCTTGGCCGTCCAACAATCGCTTCGTACGAGACTTCCCGGTGCAATGAATTTGTGAATGATGGCACAGAGCGTGGAAGGATTGCGATCGGGCACCGCCACGCAAAAGTAGCGTCGTGTCAGAGTGTTTTCGACACCGCCAAAGAGCCAGGATCCTTCCTGGACATGTAATTTTCGCTTGTCAAAGACTTGTTGCTCATCGTCAATTTCCACGACAATTCCTTCGCCTCCAATGGGTGCTATTGCTATTGGGGTTGTAGTGTCGTTATTATTGAGGAAATCATGATGTGTCATTGCCACAGTGGCAACTAGATCTTGCACGTACTTGATGTAACTAAACACTTTTTGTCGTGACCATCCGGTAACAATCCCCATTTGTTTGTAATTGGATCCAATGACCCAATGATACAAAAAGAGCAGCACCAAATATCGCCCCCCTCGACTGTCTTCAAAGAAAGAGTGTCGATAGATGGATTGACAGAATTCATTGGCTTCCTTTTTCATGCACTGTCGCACATGACAGCGTTGCATGCGTTTCTTGTCGGGAGGCGGCAATTTCTTGTGACAGCGCGGACAGACTTCTAACACTAAGGCAATCTTTTCTTGCATGAGAAAATCTCCGGCACCAATTTCATCCCAAAAACACTTTTTCAATTCATCAAACTTGGGAATGCCAGAGCATTCCTTGGCAGTGGCCAGTTTGTGTTCCGACAAGGCTTTGGTGGTCAGACTGTCATCGGGTGCGGCATAGCGGTATCGCTTGCAACCAGGAGTGTTGGCGTTTGTTGTTGTAATAGTAGCAGCAGTGGTGGTGTCATGATCGAGTGGGTGCTTGCCAGTGCTAATGTTGGACATTGTAATGCTGTTGCCTTTTGGTCTAGTAGTGTTGCTTCCACGGGTTGCTTTTGGTCGTTGTGCGGTTGTGTCAACCAGATCTTTGCTGTGTGTTTGGCCGTCAAAAAATATATAGCCCCTATTAGCACCCAGGTCCCATTTACCAGCCTACGCTGGCTTGAAAAGAAAGCTTTTACGACCAAGTCAGGCTTATCAAAATGCCTCGTGAGCGCTACTTATAAGCGTGACAGTCAGTCATCTCCTCAGAAGCTTTCACACACAAATGAACCATTAGATGATCCAGTATCAATCAACATGGTAAAGCTCTCGATTGTGGACCTCAAAGGCGGAGTTAGTGCCATAGCCATTGTATGGGCCACCATTGTTGGATTACTCGTAGCCAGAAAGAAAGAGAGCAGGAGTTCCTTGTCCTGGAACTTGCAGCAGTCCTTTCATCGTGCTGCGACGGAAACAACAACAACCATCACTACCGGTAGCAGTAGCAGTAGAAGCGATTCAAAAACTGCATGGAATGTCAATTCCGAGCGATGGCTGAAGGGTCCTCGGTTCCGCAATTCCAATGATCCCTTGATCGTTAATGATGAAGAGTACTTGCAGAAAACAATCCTCCGTATTCCCCACTTGCTGGACAATGAGGAGTATCTAAAGGATCTCTTGGAACAGACATTGGCCATTCAGGGTTCTCAAATTCTGGATTTCTCGTACCAGAACCTTTCCACGACCACAGCCGCTGTATCCTTGGAAGAGCGGCGCCTATGGAATATTCGCCTCCACTATCTAGCCATTCATGTACATCAACATCTACCAGCTCTTCCGGAAGCACGGGCACGACAAGAACAACCACAAGCCTTTCAACAATCAGTACAACAACATCAACAACATCAAATTGGCACATTATTATTTGACTATGAATGTCCAGGAACCAACTACCTTGTGGCAAATCTTCTCAACTATGGGATTGGTGCCGATGTCTTTTGGTCCATGGTTCATTTCTTCAAGGCCGGAATGGCAGTCAACCGAGTGGTCCACTTTGTCAATAAAGAACTTCCTCCACACCTGACACAACATCAAGCCTATCGAGATGGCTGGCAACTGGCATCGTGTCCACGGGGGGATTATCAATGTACATTTTCCCCACCAAGCCCGTGTGTGCCCACATTGGAGGACCTAGAAAATGGCTATCAGCTCAATGCCACGGAACTGCAAGTCCTCCGTAAAGAAGGAACTCTGCCAGCAGGACTCCCCCGCGTTGTCATGGTGGCGGCAGATGAGTGGGATCCAGACTGGATTTCATTGAGTCCTATGAAACTCAAAGCAGAACAGCAGGCACAACGTGTCATTGCCAATCTGATGGACAACAACTACCAAGCAAAGGACCACGATCCAACACGAGATGCTCGCATCAAACTGTTTCGAAAGGTAGTCGGAGAGGGATGGCGATTTGGCCGTGCGGCAGGGTCACTGCGGACCATGCTGGCAGCTTACATGAGTTACTCCTTGCGGCCGCGACCCACAGTGCGACAACGGATACGATCGAATGTGCAGGAATCTTTGCCCGTGGGATTTGATCCCCACCAAACGGTGGGACTGCCCATTCGGGCATCGGATAAGTGTCAAGACGAAAGTGAATGTTTGACATTCCAGCAACACTTGGAGGTTGTGCAAGCCGAGTGGACCAAGATGCGACAAAACCATACCACCAACCACGCAAAAGCAGCCTTGCCACCTGCTATTATCTTCTCCACCGAGTCCAAAGAGATCAAGCAGGAACAGGAAAAGTACCAACAGCAACAACAACAACAACCAGCAGTATCTTTTATTGTGAATCAGCATGACAATCCTGCTGACACTGGTTTCTACCTAGGGAACCATGGGGATGAAGAGCTCCTTTCTGCCCTGACAACACTGCAGCTGCAAATGCATGCGCGTTTGACCATTGGAAATTGTTGTTCCAACTTTGCCAGGCTCATGATGCATATGATGGCAGGTGGGTTTGGGGCTCATCCAGATGGGGAATTTCGGTGTTTGCAGGATGTAGAGGATCCTCGATATCGACCCTGTTGTTGGAAGAGCGTGGTTTGTTTGGAAAAGAAGGCCAATGATACTAAAGTCTTTCTGGCAGAACAACGACAGAAGAACAATGGTCCATTATTGGAAATAAGTCACGGCTAGCTAGCTGGGTAGCGAACAACTCATGTTTCACCTTTTACTAGCTAGCTAAAGGTAGCTACCGACAGTTACCAGATAGCAACATTTCATATCAGCCTGTATTATTGTTGAGCATCGAGTTGCTATTGTGCGGAGGGATGTACCGTACCACCGTACCAGTGCTGTATCGGTACCGGTACATGTACCGGTAAGTGGTCCCAAGACGACCGGGGACGCACAGAAGCTCTCAGATCACAAGATCGCGCGACCGTGCGAAGTTGTCCCTACCACCACAGCCAACAAGCCGTAGCTTTTCTCATTTTTCTTTCCAAAAGTTGTTTCTCCTTGACTTCTGAACCTGCCCAAATCAACCCAACGATCAACCAAATCAATCAATCAATCAAGATGTCGTTGCTTCAATCAATTTTTGGGGACGCGCCAGCAGCAGAAAAGTCCCAAAAGAAAGGGAAGAAGGATCGTGGATTGGCCAATCTCTTTGACAAGTTTTCAAAGGAAGGAGAAAAGGATCCAAAAAAGGAGGTTGAGGATGACGATTCCAGCAGCAGTGACGATGAGGATTCTTCGAACGGTTCCTCCTCCAACGAAAACAAGGAGAAAGATATTGAGAATGAAGTAGATTCCTCCGATAATGACGACGACGAAAATGAAACTGAAAATCAAGAAAAAGCCAAAAAACCAACAAAACGCAATACCCTGTCTCCCGCAGAAAAACAAGCACAGGAGGAACGAACCGTCTTTGTCGGCAATTTACCTCTCAGTACGAAACGCAAGTCACTCATCAAGTTGTTTTCCCAAGTAGGCAAAGTTGAATCGGCTCGATTGCGGTCCGTCGCAGTGACAGGTGTCAAATTGCCACCCAGCCATGCGGGAAATCAAAATCTGGTCAAGAAGGTTTGTACGAATACACAGCAACTCGACGTGGAAGCCAAATCATCCTTGCAAGGATATGTCCGTTTTGCCGACAAGGACTGCGTCGAACAAGCCATTGCCAAATTCAACAATACGCCCTTGGCCGACACCAATCCGCAAGCCACTCGCGCCGTCCGTCGCATTCGCGTCGATACCGCCACGCCCACGGAAGATCCCAAACGATCCGTCTTTGTGGGAAACTTGCCCTATCAAGCGGACGAAGCTTCCTTGCACGAATTTTTCGTCCAACAGTGCCTCTTGCAAATGAATGATATTGTGGGAGTACGCATCATTCGCGACAAGAATACATTTCAGTGCAAAGGCATTGGGTATGTTTTGTTTCAAGATGCCACCATGGTCGCCACGGCATTGCAACGAATGCAGGATGCCGTCTACATGAGACGCAATCTGCGAGTCAATGCGTGTGCTAACGTCAAGGGGCAACACCACAAGAAACGAACGCGCCATGTTGCGACAAATAACAATACAGAGAGCAGCAGCAACAAGAAGCCACGCACAGTGGTAGCATCGGGTGCCATGAAGCGAGTGGCACGAAAACAAAACAAACGCATGCGTGGAGAAAAGAAGAAGAACAAGAATGATCCCAGCAGCAAGCCGGGAGTCAGCAAACGAGCTGCCACCGAAGCCAAGGTGGACAAGCGAGTCAAGAAACTACAGAAACGAATAACCAAGGGTATGGGCAAGGCGAGAAAGTCGTAGGAGTTTGTCATTATTGTTTTCTTAATAAAATATGTGCTTTTAAAAAATCAAGGAAGCACTGCTGCAATTCATAGTAAAAACTTCACGCCGGTAGTTGAACTCTGAGAATTCAAACTCATCATCGCGGCCGTCGAAAGAATCTTGACATAGTTTTCAATCTTCCAAGCGAGTCACTCTCACTTGGACTTTGCTGTAGGGGTAAGAACCACCCTCCAGCTTGCCCTGTATTCCGTATTTCGCCAAAGCCTCGTTAAACATCTCTGCATTCCAGGTGCTGATTTTTGGTCTTGGAAGTGAATGATCAATGGCGACAGGACCAAATCTGCCAGACTTGCAACATTCGGTGTAGGCTAAATGAGCCAGAACTTCATAGCAGAGCTTTAGACTGAGTTCTGTCTTCCGTGTTTCATGACTCTCATTGTTAAGTCTAATCTGATCAACCAATTCACGGCTCACACAGCTTGCATTGATTGCATTTGAGTCTACATTTTGAAAGCCAAAGTATCTCAACTCATCAAGAAGGCTTGTCTTGGATACCTTGGACATGGGCAAGCTCACTTTGGAATCACGCATGAATTGGATGACAAAGCGAAATGTTTCTCCATCCCGGTCAATGAAGATCTCTTTCTTGGGATCCTTCTGCCAAGTGTCAGAGACAAGCCGAGCCAGCATGGTGGTGGAATGCTGTTCAATGAGAGAACGCGACACTACGAATTGGGTTCCACCCACATTCAACTTGACTGTTTCAGTTGTCGCCATCTTTGTTTCTTTTAGAGATCCTACCGTCGGCTTCCACTGCCAAAAGGACATTTGCTTCGATCGAGCAGAAAATTGTGTGCCTGATGAACCCCCTTGTCTCTTTTCTTTCATCTCCTAACACATATGCCAAGATCGTGGAAAATAGCAACGTGGAGCGGGCACGGCGTTTCGCTTCGATTTGCGTCACGATAGCAGCCATCCCATTCAGTTAGTTGTCATCACTCGTTGCCCCACCGTTACGCAACGAAGGCCCTTTACGGTTGCAATTACCGGTAGCCTCACCGTACCGTGCCGGTAGAAGCGTCGAGGTGCATCCACGCCGTTGCAGCCACGGTACGTACGCCCTTGTCTTGCGTACCGGGCAAAGACAATTCTTCTTTTCGCTGCGATGAGCATCCCGGTGAATGAGCATCGTGGTTGGGAATTCACGGTTGTCACCATCGCCTCGCACCAGAAAGGTTCAGCCATGCCAAGTTGAATGGTTGGAACTGTGGGCATCTCTTCTTGGGAAGCAGCACTGGATTGAGATGGTGCCTTATGTGGCGATGTTTCGGTAGGTACCTCTGTAGCTGTGTGGACGGAGAAAGTCCGAAGAAAACCAGGGCGAGCTGCTTTTCGATTGGAACATGAAAAGGTGTGAAGTAAGATGCACGAGATCGTTCACCAATCACTTACTTCAGACCTGTTGAGCTTGGTGACACTATGAGTTGCGGTCGTTGGGAAGCGGACGATTGACCTGCTTGATGCTGCTGAATCGTATGATGAGAACATGCCATCTTGGACTTTGGGAAAGTGCAAATTTTATAAGACGTTGCTGTTGCTATCCAGGGCCCAACATGAACTTGCTTTCATTCAAACGAGGACTTGCGGGGTATCTTGGTCGGTACCGATTTGAGCAATCTCTGAAACGACCACAAGGTACCGTAGGTATTCTATCTTGAACGTGGAACGGGATTCGGGCGGTGGGTTGTCCACCTCAGTCAACTAAAGCATAAACGACGGTACTCGAAGTTTTAGCAGGTTGACCTAGTGAATATGTAGATCACGGTGGAACCATCACCCAACTCCCAAAACCGCATGCATCAACAAAGATCGCAGAGAGACATGCAACATGCAACGGCTGAACGGCAGCAACACACACTTCAGGCACCAAACCTGGCAACTGGGAAGCCAATATAAAATAGAAGCTGTACGTATCCTATGTTTGTGAACGACATCACTCAACAACAATAACACCTTCAAAAAGTATAGATAAAGCCATGGCAGAAGACGAGGTAGTAGAGAATGGCGGAGGTGGAGAGGGAGACAAGCCGAAACGTAAAGTCAAGAAGCCAGCAGCGAAACCAAGAGGACGGTCACCGGCTCCCAATGGCGGCGGATCCCCCCCCGCAACGTCCGCCAAAAAGACTACGAAAAAGAAGGAAAAGTCTCAGGACCTACCCTGCAATCCCTCGCGAGATAAGAGTGGTTCGCCCTCCAAGGCCAAACGACCGGGTAGAAGCACATCACCCAAGAAGGAATCCAGCCATCAGAATAATAATAACAACGGCCATCATCATCATGAACCACAATCCACTACCACAAGCTCCAAACGAGATCAGTCACCTGCTGCTGGTCGCAAAAAGAAGAAATGCGATTCGTCTCCCCGACCACCCAAACGCAACGGAACAGTAGAAGAACCCAAAAAATTTCAGACCAACTCCTCCCGAGGTAGAAGTCCCGAAAATTCTTCCAAACGACGGCTCCCCAGCAGTGGGAACAGCGACAAGGAATTATCTACATCCAACAGCAAACCAAAAGGGAAGCTCGAGGGAAGTCGACACAAGTCACCTACCAGAGCTGCATCCCCCAAACGAACGGGCAAGGTTTCTCCTAGCAAACACAGTAGCAGCAATCACAACAACAGTAGTAAGAGCAAACCCAAACCGGTCAAACGCGTCAGCCACAGCAATGTCCACAATTCGGGTCAATTTTCCACCGGTGCACACTCGTTGGGATTGGAGGATTTGCAACGTGCGTCGGACGAGGAGGATTCCGACGATGAGGGAACCAAAGCCGGCGCCCCTCGGTATATTTCCGCCAAGGGACATTCCACACATTTGCAATTGGATCTGTCGACTATTGGTGGTGCCGGCGGCGGCAGTGGCGAAATGCCCATCTTTAGTTTACTCGATGAAAACTCCCTCTTGGAGGGTTGCACGGACGATGAGGGCGATCAACAACAACCAAAACAACGAAAACCGCGTGACCCAAAGTTGCAAAATCCACATCGTGATAGTTTATTGGACAACGTGAATAGCCGCAAACTGCAGGTACAAAGACGACTCTCCACCACCGATTCGCCACCGCCGGAACCGCTGCAATTTCAACCGTGGGGATTTGATGATAATGACGACGACGACGACGACAATCATCATCCGGCTCCCAGGAGTCCTACGGCGACCAACCACAAGACTGCCCATTCGCCCAAGGCAAACAAGTCTCCACTGGGAAAAGCATTCAAAGCACTCAAATACACCACCAACATGTCAGGTGCTACGAATCTCATGGAAAAAATGTCGAACAATTTCCAACAACGATTGGGATTTGCCCCGCAACATCAACAAATGAAAGACGATGATGATTTGGACAGTTTGTTGAGCTAGATGTTAAGCTACTCGACAAGTGTCCTTCATTGAAGCATCGGCGAGGGCTGTCTTCAGCATTCACTCGGCGAGGACAGTCTTCACAGCGCCTTTGATGATTTCAAGTTTGGTGGATACATCCCATTCCGGTTTGACGCTCCAGCTAGAGATTCGCTTCTTCGTCGCGACAAATCGGCACTGCAGGTTTGGGAAGTTGGATCCGCCTTTGCCGAAGATCAGGGCGACGACGGCGTCAATGTTTTCCGTTCCATAGGAGAGTAGCTCTCCAGTCTGCTGCCCATAGGCGTTGAGTAACTCCACTTTCCAAACCTGGACACCATCTTCTACGGGTGCCGTGATCAACAGTGGGTGTGGACAGACCACCAAAAGCTCTAGCTTCGACGTTCGGTCCTTCACTTTGACATAGTCCATGATTTCACGAGCAAGACCACTCATTGCGCACTTTCAGAAGGCTCAAGATTGCGCTCGTGTCCGCCTCGGCAACTGCAAGAAAAACGACAATGCGGAACTAAGAGAGATCCTCGGCACAACGCACCAAATGCACGAGTGTTCTACGAATACGTAGTACGGATAGGTGCACACAAATCCGTCAGGTGAAATTTCACTCAGGTTTTCTTGCTAACATGAAAGCGTATAAGATTTGCTGCCGCGTATCTATGCATATGTTGGATGCATGTGGTCATGTCGGAACCAGAATTTTGGAATGTAAGACTTGGCCGCAAATATCCATCAACAATCATGCAATCCACACGGGCATCAGCACTCTGCGAATGTGTGTGTAAGGTATCGGGCAAATTTCTCGAGCTTCCTATAAAACGTTGCAATCGGAACACCGGTGTTGTACGCCCTTGCGACCGATTCATTCAGTTTTCCTGTTGCACTAGTTTTTTGTCTGCGATTTTAACGACATTGTATACACAACAGTTTGTGGCTATAGCCACAACACCAAACTTCGCTATCGCTCTTCTTCCTCTTCGCTCTCAGCTACGTCCACTGCATCTTCAGCAGACGTCTTGCCTTCTCCACCCTTGTTGTAATGGCCCCAGCACCCTGCATCTATGCCCACGTGTTTTTCCAGGTATTTACCTGCATCTGGATCCTCCAAATCTACTTCAATGTACGTCCACGAAGGATGATCCAGGGCAAAGCTCCGTATCATGTCCTTGTGCCACTCGAAAAACTCCCGAAACTCCTCCAATCCACCTTGAAGATCGGGAAAGCCACGGGAACGACATCGTTTCCAAACTTCCATGATAAAGCCATCGTGATAGCTCTTTACGCTATTTAACCATGCTTCCGTCTCGCGTACCACGAAAAGAAACGTTGCGTTGGGGTAGGAGGTATAGACGTCCTCCAGAGCATCAATCAGCGGATAGAAGCATTGAATATTGTTCGTCCTCAGTTCCCGTCCATCTGGGAAATACCTAGCTGCCACGTAGCCTGGGCGACGGAAGTAGACGGAGAAGCAAACGACGAAGACGTGAGTGCGGATAGCTAGCTACCAATGGCGACAAGCCATCATATCTTCATTGGGCCGTATCCTTGCTTACCGGTATCAGAATAAACATCATAGTCCCCGCAATCAGCAAAGGGTGGTTTACGTTGCCGAAAATTGCTATGCGCACAACGACCAATCTTAAACATGCCGTCGCCTTTTGTCCCAGCCAAATGCGCCGACTTTTGTCCTCCACAAAGAAAGTATTGATGAACCGTTGTCGTCCCGCTCTTGGGCAGAGAGGGAACGAATATG
Organism: Seminavis robusta; assembly: GCA_903772945.1. NCBI lineage: Eukaryota > Bacillariophyta > Bacillariophyceae > Naviculales > Naviculaceae > Seminavis > Seminavis robusta. The sequence goes on along the minus strand of CAICTM010000092.1, from coordinate 76,085 downwards.
GGGGTTGGAACCTTCAGTTTCGCCTTTTTTGGTTTCTTGCTCGTCTTTCCCCTCTTCTTCTTCTTTTGCACCCTTTTGAGCTGCTGTTTAAAATTCTTTCTTCGTACAGCTTCCTCCTTGGCCCCAACGATGAATGAATCCATGAGTTGTTCGGAGAAATGTGGGTGAGTTTTGAAGGTTGCTTTGGTTCTATTTGGAGCTCTGATTGTAGATTTCTTTCTCACAGAAATGCTGTCTGCTTTGATGGAGAGACTTCTGTTGGAACGTTGTTTCTCAGTGGAAAAAAGACTCGTAGTGTTACTGCCAACAATTGATCTGTAAATGAAAGCCTTCTCGTGTTGAACAGTCTCCATGATACTATCGTCAGCAACGAAAATCCCGATCGATCTGAGTTGCGAGGTGGTTATGGTGCCAGAAATCGTCGCGATACAGACAAATGCCACCTTCATGAGGGTCCTTCGATTCTTTGAGCTTTGCCACATCCTGTTACGTTTGTTTCTTCCGAAATCATTTAGAATTGCAACCCTTGTGCTTGCGTGAAGGCCATGTCGAGGACGTCCTCGATCATCCGATTGTTGACAATGAAGATGAGCTGATCTCACTCACGACAACTTGGGCATCAATGGGCAATCGCGCACCTCGACCGTTGAGAAGAATGTTGTTTCGCTCGGATTACTTTCCCTGAGGATATCTGAAGCTACAAATACTGGAGCTGTGGTAGCCGTGAGAGCCAACCTTGCTTCAACAAGCCAAGAACCTGAAGAGCGCTGTGGGAGCGGTGGCAACAACGCCGTTGCAAACAGGAAAATCGAAGCCTTGGAGATCAATGGTGATGCCGGCGTCCAGGAGAGAAACTCACAAAATTGGATGTTCCGCTCTCTTGTTGTCGTCACACACCTCCAAGTCTCTGGCAACCGCAATGAATTCCAGAGTCGGCGAATATTAAGACAGGTCAAAAGACACAAGAAGTCTATCCAGCAATAATGACAGGGACAACTCGCTTCGTAGCTTTGACCTTGCGTATGGCCTCACTTGCCACGTTGGTTGTTTGCTTTCAACACATGACGAGAGCCCTCAATGACATCCAACACACAACGCGACATATCGAGGTCCTCCCTTCTATTTCCCAATCAAACGGAACTGCGAAGAGACTGGAGAATGCGCCTCTCTCGATTGAAGGGATGCTCAACGTGCAGCTATCGACCATGAACGCCACCGCCGTGCCTAAAAGAAGACGAAAGCGAGGAAGACGAAAACGGAAAGTGCTCGACAATTCGGATGATAAAGAACCACCACCACCACTTAAGGTTCCCCTTCCAATCTTTGTCCCAAGTCTTCCTAAAAGTGGTACAACGTCTGTGCACAATTACTTTCTTTGCGGAGGACAAAAATCGGCCCACCACGTCTATCGAATCGACGGACAGGTCAAAAATAAGATTGGACGCTGTGTCAAGAGGAATGTGGCGAGAAATATGCCTCCGTTTCAGGGTTGTGGTGACACAGATATATGGACTGATACAGGTACGTGCACGAGACGCCTTGTTTGTAGCGAATCGAATCACCCTTTTCCTCAGCATGCAACCCCGGCCTCAACATTCTACAGGTTTCGTGGCGGCCTCTTACCAGAAAGGAGTGACAGTCACCAGATCAACAAACGAAGAGGAAAAAGTCGGTTGTTACTACCCACTGATAGAAGCATTGGATGAAATTTATGAGCATATCCGAACGCAACAATTCTTTTTGTGATTCGAGATGAGGACGCGTGGTTGAACAGTATTCAGCATTACCATGACGGATTCATCTTTGATATATGGAAACAATGCAAGACCAAAGGGTTTCCTGGGATGAATGCAACTCTGGAAGACTTTCGCAGCTTTTATAGGTGGCACCAGCAGCTGATCCGTGACTTTGCTTCCAGCCATCCGTCTATGACTTACATCGAGGTACCATTGGAACCAGAAAGCACAGCTAGCGTACTGGAGGAATCGACTGGAGTTTCTGCAGATTGTTGGGGACACTACAACAAACTGAAAAAACGTTCTCCCAAGCAAATGGCGGAGGAATAGCAACTCTCCGTCTTCATCTTTCTTCTGGCAGGCCAAACAATGATCAACCCAAATGCGGCAGAGTGTGGGTAGTTACAATGGTGTTGTACACTTTGTGGCCCACTTGTTGCATTGGGTGTGGAGATCTATGGCAAAACATCTCTTAACAAGTTTGCTGGTAGGCCTTTGGAAGGCTTTTATACCAGTATGTGCTAAAGTCGCTATTCTAGATGAGCAACATCCCAATTTACCATGTGTTCTTTAGCTGTATTGAGGTTTCGTTCATCTTGTTCCACGCGATCAGCAGCTTGCTTCAGACAGAAAATCTATCAAGGCCACATGAACCAGGATATTTGCGATGAAGGCCACTGCAATTCAGTTCAAAACTCTGCAGTTTCCAGAGGCTGGGCGCATCCAAGGGGGAGACTACATCAATATAGCCAAGGTCGCGATCTGATGTGGTGTAATGGTAGCATGCCTGACTGTCTCTCAGAAGGTCTGGGTTAAATTCCTGGCGTCAGAGTCCCTTTTGGACAGCATACTTGACGTTATCAGTCCAGCAATCAAATGGACGGGATCACCCAACATGAAGACAACGGCAACTAAGCCAAAGTTGGCAATCTGATATGGTGTAATGGTAGCATGTCTGACTGTCTCTCAGAAGAGCTAGATTCAATTCCTGGTATCAGAGACACTTTTGGATGGAACCAACACCGCTGGTGGATGGTTACGTCTTCAACAACAGCGGCCTCCGTCGTCGTTCGCTCGTTCGCTGAGCTCTTCGTCGCATTGTTTGTTTCTTTGAGTCACAGTTATGAGTCGTGCTTAATTTCCAAACGTGTAGCGAATAGCCAGACATGCGTGCAGGAGCTTTAGTGGGATTGGATTTACAGTATTCCCACGGTAATCGTGGCTTCCACGCGCTGCCAAAACCGTACCGGATGGCTGCCGAGTTCCGATGGCCGTCGACGATGTTCGGTCTTTTGCCACCGTCAGTTTGGACTCGGGAACCGAGCCTTATGGAGGTCTGGATTTTGCTATGGGGTTCAGGTCTGGATTTTTGCTATCCAGCCACACCAGTGGGCTTCAAGATGGCGATCCAAACCTCATTCATAAAAACACAAGAACTACAAAGCCAAACAAGCAAGCTCCAAAACAATGGCAGTACAAATCATTAATAGTCAAGGAGGTGAAATGACTCCTGCAACCATAAAAATGGAAAGTACAAGGTCTATGGCGCCTGAAGAAGCACACACTTTTGAAAACATTGATGCCACAACCACTACTACAACAGCAATGACAGCCCCTATTAGCATCAAACGTGAGCTGGAAGACTATCAAGGATTGTCCAACAATACACCAAAAAGGCGCAGAACTTTGAAGAAGCAAGTCCACTTTGGCTCCTTTGGCGACGATTCCATTCCTCCACATGAACAAGTCCACATCTTCCCTCGTATCAGCGCACTCGATGCCTCTGCTGTGTGGTACTCTAATGAAGAGTTCCGGCACACACGCCAATGTGATGCGCACTGGGTCAAGTTTTTCTCTCACTACAACCAACCTAGAGAAGCCTATCAGCAGCAATTGTTTCAAGTACTCGGCGCTGCCTGTGGCAAACTTCAACACAACAATCGTGCCAATGCCCAACTTGCAAATAGCCCCATGCGTGGTCTTGAACGTGAAATGTCATATTGCTTTCGTCAACGCAGAAAGCATGTCATTGCCAACGTTCTACAGAGCCAGAAGGCACTAAACGCATGGAAAAAGAGCAGTAACGCTGACAAAGACAAGAGCGGAAAAGGAGCTGAAATGATTGCATCTCATTACCGCTCGTTGGCACTACCTTCAACGAAGTTTGCCCAGTTGATGGCCCAAGGCGATGCGCTGATAGTGGCCGACATGATTAAGAAGCAACAACGAACACGAAGCCGATAAAAGCCATCACTTCCTCCAGCAGCTCAAAATCTCCTTCATCCGGCTAGAGCAGCAAAACACTTCATAATAGCTTCTCCTCATAAAGTAAAACTAAATCTATGCTACATTCTAGTTCTTTCCTATAATAAGTACTTGATTTTAGCGTGCCAAGGAGGAGCCAAGGAGGGGCTCCAACATCCAAAATTGCCTTATTTTCTCTCCTGTGCATGCCTCGGATGATGGTCTGCACCCATGTTTCCTGGTCTGGCCACCACGCTCCATTGTTCGCTTGGGTGTATTTCCAGATTTTGGGCCAGCGACGAAGAAATCCATGGAGGAACCGGGGTCCTTTGGAGCTGCTGTTCATCACCGTTTGATTCGATTCCAGATGACCTGTAAAATTCGTACCAACAACTCCATGTTGAATTTTTCATAAAGTGATTGCCACATTGCCACCGACTGGCAAAGAAAATCTCGCAGAGGACAACAGCAAAAGCGGGAGAAGGCCAGAAGGCTTTACGCACTCTTGTTTTCGAGAGAGCAAGCCAGTGGGGCTTGGTGACGATGAAAATCCTAGACTGGCAAGAGGAGCAGGACATCATCATATATATTGGAAAGATTGTGAGAGACCACAGGGCTAAAGCTACAGACGGTCTTTGCGCTCGTTAAGTCAGGATCAGACGTAGCGATTCATACACATCCACACGAATATTTCGGATAAGCCATGCATTTTGTGTATCGGTACTCTTCATTTCCCCGTCAAGAAACCTCACCAACGAAGAAAGCAGCCATGCACAATCAACAAAACCTACCTCGCTGGTTGATTGAAATCATTCTCATATCCAGCTTCCATCCTCCAGATGGGACCCAAACGGTCTTCACGGCCTTCGACGAAGCAGGCAGAACTGTCAACTGTCAAGGTTTCATTGGGAGGAAATTGCTGATAGTCTTTCAAGCCAAAGTCGGATCAATAGAGGGTCCTCGTTCACCCCCAAGGCTCTAAAGTACATGTAGTAAAACACAAGATAACAGCAGCCAACTGACAACTGCCTCTGACCTCGATCCGACATTGCAACGGGCATTGTGCGTACTAGTACAGTCGTAATAAGCTTCGGCCCTGGTTCCAGGTTGGTGGCAGCGACGAGTTCTCTTTGTTTCACGTAAGCAGTAAGGGTCTTTTGTTTCGTCAGCAATCTTCCCAAAGATACCGCACTCTTTTGAACGGTCCCCCAAGAACTTTTTCGAACTTGTTGTTTTCTCTGGAACGTCTCCTCTGATGAATTATGATGAATTTTCTAGCATTTGACAAATTGGTGATGAATTTAATCATTCATCATGAGTTAATGATGAAAGTAAGTATATTGGTGAAACATTTATCATAAATATTTGAAATAATGATCAATTCATTATGAATTGGTGATGAAATTTATTAAAAGTACAGAACACGTTTGTGTTGAAACATTATGAATTGTGATGAAAACAATTGAATTGGTAATGAATTTAATCATTTATAATGAATTAATGATGAAAGTGTTGAACATAGTGATGCATTCATTACGAGCGATTTGAGTAATGATCAATTCAAGTTGAGATTTTTCTGTTAAATTCGCCAAAAGTCAGTAAAGGGGATGGGCAAATGTTGCTACCGGTATAGCGCTGTAGTGTACTCTACTAGATACCGTATCAATGATAGTTTGGGTGTGAATTCCACATACTTGCGGCAACGGTTGCTAATGAGCCAGATGCTATGCTGAAAGTACAATTGTGCGAAAAGAAGTCCATTGTTTTACTTTGGATGGACATGTTTGATTGGTCCCGCGGAATTAGGCAAGAAAGCAATTTTGGCGGTCAAGGGCAAATGCTATAGTCTTGTGGACCAGGTTTTTGGGGAAGCGAACGAACGGGTGGAGTTTGCTGGTGGTCTCGATGCCATTCGACGAACCAAGACGAATCACCACTACCGCGTGGTTCTCAACGAGATAGGTCTCACAAAGACACATACCAACAGTAAGGGGGGTTCAAGGAAAAGCAGCGTCCTTAAGAGCGACAAGTTGCGCGCAAAGCAGAACCCACTGGAGGAAGGGGGCAAGCTTGATATCTTGGGTACCACGGGTGGTGAAGATGCCCACGCTGTCCCCGACTCCGAAATGTGCGCTCCATCGTATGGTCCATTCTTGCAGTGCGTCATCGGCTCGAACCTTGACCTTCTCTCACTCGAGAGACTTCGAGCAGCTAGTCAGGAAATTGACAATATCGATGCAAGCGCTCCTCGCATTATAGAGGGTTCCGATGACGAGGAGTTCCTGCTGAGGAAGAAAATCATGAAAGCACATTGCAAACGACAACAAATATGCTATCAAAAACTTGCTCATCAACAAGACCAGGGTTCCAGCCGGCCACAAGTTTCCTTACGATACAAACCCGGGATTCTTTGTTCTCCCATGCATCCCTCCCAACGAAGCAAAGGACTGGACACCTGGTACAGAATATGAGGTTGTTCTGATCTGTAAGAGTGAGGATGTTGCCCCACACATGATTGGTGGCAGGGGATTCAACGCTCGCGAAAAGGGACGGGTTGTATCAGAGGCCCAACCAGGGGATTTGGATTGCGCGCGGGACCTGCTGACCGCAACGATCAAGGCACTTGCAGAGAGCGCTACGCGTGTGAAGGTTGTGTTCGCCCTTTAGATCTGATCAGAGTGAAAATGCACAACAAGAGATGGTGCTGGTTCTTGCAGATCTCGCTGATGGAAGGGTTCGTGTGCCAGGGGGGCACGTTACTGGATTCAATGTCGTGAAAGTGAAACTTCAAAATAGCTTGGATTACGAAGTCCCCGATCCCATGCTTCTTGCCATGAAGGCAGCCATCAATTGGTATTACATGATGACTGGCCTGAAGCTTCTTCCGGCCTGTAAGCCTCCAGAAGACCCACTGAAGGAAGAGATACGCAGAGCCTTTGCGAGGAGTTGCGAGAACAAGATCTCCGCCCAGAGACGTTGGATGATCTTGCCAAGGGTCTTGGCCAGTCATCCACGCCCGACAATCACCCCAGCCCGTGTTTCATTGTCTCCAACAGGCTCGCAAGAGACAACAGAGGAGTATGATCTGAACTTAACGAACGAAGAACTGTCCCCATGTGAGCTATTCACCTTGTACGACGAAATCGGGGACGAAAGCGACCAGGACTAAGGACGACCAGCCACCTCATAGTAGGAAAATTTTCGGGTATTCCATTACGGACTCTGTGGACTTCGAGATCCCAACACGGATTTTTGTACCATCAACGGTTTGCCACGTTGACCCACCCTTTCACCTCCTGGAAGTTTGGAAAGCAATGGAAGACATCGTCGTACCTTGAAACTACTGGAGGCGTCGACACTGAACTATACCGTCTTTCAAACAGCCACAATGGATTGCAAACGACCCCAAGGAACGCCTTACAAAGCTGGAACCCCTGAAGAAGTCCCGCGGGCTCATGTTAGTGACAGACTAGGGATCCTAGACGCGGCGGATGCCAGCTTGGACAGGATAGATCAAGTTTCTCTGTATGAAGTACACACAATGAAAGCAGAGTGGACTCGATAAAACTTGGCTGCAGAATAAAAAAAGTGCAACCAAAGAGTCAACATTGGATGTCCCTGGTAGCTATTAATACTGGAGATTGCATGTCGCATGCATGATAATTGGAAAATACATTGTAATGCGTTTATAAGAGCTACTAGGCTCTATGCTGAGACCAGCTGCATTGCGGTACGCACCATCTTTAACTTTTAATTGCTTACATGTCATCAAAATCATAGTCATCGGCCTCATTCAGCTTTGATCGTTTCTTCTTGCCATCATCCAGATCCATGTTGTCGTCACCATCGTCGTCATTGCCACTACTTTCTCCCTTTAGAATCTTGACAGCTCTATCCACATCCATGGATGTTGTCTCCTTCTTGCTGCCTTCCTTCAATTGAACGAAATCCATTTCATCGCGATCCTCCAACGAGTTCATGACCTCTTGATCCAGCTTTTCCAAGTTGAGTTCCTTGCTCATTTGAGACACAATGACGGCCTGCGTATTGTTGCTATTGTTCGTGTTGCTGGTGGAATCATCCATTTCGATATCCGGCGCCGGAGTGTAGTATGGGATCTTCCCACTGTTCCAATCCCTCAAGACAGTGCGAGCTGCCGCAACCTTGTCGGGGATTCCTCCCTTCAACACGCGTCCATGAGACTTGGCCACCATGGCCAGAAACACCATGACATTGCCAGCTGGAAAGGTGGGAATGTTGTACGTCATGAGCAAACTGGAATGATCGCATCGTTCCAAAATGGCTTCGACGGGAGGAATGGGATCATCCATGGAATGGGCATCGACACATCCCAAGAGTGTGGATTTGTCATTAAAGACGACCCCTGGACTGTCCAAGAGGCGTACATTTCGGTCGAGAACGACTTCCTGCATGGAAGCCGTACTGCCAGGACGAGAACTTACACCGACCGCACGGCTGCGTTTCAAGGCATTGATGATACTGCTCTTTCCAACATTCTGGAGAATAGACAGTTGAAAAAGAATTACAAGGCGACAAGCGAATAAAAAGTCAGATGCAAATCAGGAGGAGGAGGAGGATTGGTTGCTGCCATATTTCTTCTTTTCTTTGATACGTACAGGATAGCCCAGAATACCAACGACAATGGTGGTTTTGCTCTTTCCTCCCGTACCTCCAGTACGAGCATAATTCTTGAGCAATTGCAAGAGACCATCCATTCCCACAGGAATCGACGTGGAAGCAGCATCGGCATGTTCTTCCACACTTTTTTCCTGACTGGCTTTAATGGCAATGGTAGGATGCGATTTGCGAAGCACTTGCAACCAATCGGCCACGACCTGTTTGGGAACTAGATCAATTTTGTTGAGTACCAGCACCATGCGTTTGTCGGCTTGTGCCAAGATGGTATCTTCAATGGTGGGATGAATTCTCGAGCCCAAGGGATCTCGGGCATCCAGAACTTGCAACAAGACATCGGCACTGTCCACCACTTTTTTGAGTTCTCGCAAATAAGCCCGACGAGACGCTTGTCCTGCCGCGACGGTTCCATCGGACATTTCGTTGTCGGGTTGTTTCTCTTCAAAGGCCGCTTGTGATTGGGATGCTCGATCCACTAATTCCTGAACTGTCCGGGCCGACCCTCCTTGTTCCTGGTGCTCTCGTAGCATTTTGAGTTCATTCTTTCTCTTTTCTTTTAATTCCACCTGCTTTTGTTGTTGTCGCTCTCGTGTGCGCTGGATATCCTTGAGCAAGTCCTGTTTGAAGGGCCACGAATTGGGGATTCCTGGGTCCTTCTTTTTCGGTACCACCTTGCCTGCTTTTTCATCCCTCTTGGCCTGTTTCTTGCGCTTCAAATGAGTCTCCTTCACTCGTCGATCGATCTTGTACTTGTCCTTGAGCGTGGTACGCTTCGATTTGCCCTTCTTCTTGACCATGGTAGCGATAGCTTGGCTTGGCTTTGGAGCTAGCTAGCAAAGAAAAAATGAGTTGGAAGCGTGGGAAAAGAAAATACTGAATGTTGTTGGTGGTTGGTGCTGGAGCTGTTCCCGAAGTGCGCGTCGGTCTGCGCGGTGTGTCAACCATGATTGAACTGTTCGCCTGAATTCATCATCCACATCCGTCAGCGAGCTCCCAAAAGGAAAGTTGGCATGGGCCGCCAGCTTATGCTGCTACGGTAGCATCATGAACTCTGCCCATCGGTACGATTGTGTTCCCCCAACTAATGGCATTCTTTACTCTAGCTAGATTCGTAACCACTCTCATCTATAAGAGAAGTGGATAAAGAGATTGGAGACAAAGAAAGAGTCGTTTTGCATGTCCACATCCACAATGGGATCCACTCGCCTCACCTCCAAGATTTGCGGTCGAGAGCTGCAACAACAACAGCTGTATGAAGCCTACCGCCGTCGCAATGACCCAATGCCATCGCCTCAAGAGATCGTTCTGCTGACAGGGCCCAGTGGTTCTGGGAAAACCGTGTTGGCCAAGAGCTTGGCAAGACGAACCGAAGCCGAACGAGGATACTTTTGTTGGGGCAAGTGCGATCAGATGCAGCATTGCAACGAGCCTTTCGCTCCGTTCAATGCCGCCGTCACACAGTTGGTAGAGACCATTTTACGGCGAGACGACACGGGAGAAGAGACCGAACGACTCGAGGAGGCCATTGAGAAGGCCACCAAAGACACAGAGCTTGGTGTGACGCTGCTGTGTGGGATATTCTCCGTCTTTCGCAAAGTCTTATTCTGTGAATCACAAGACAGGAGTGCCCGATTCTTGGGAGATTCTTCCAAATCCAACGGCCACAATGTCCAGCATCATCATAATCATCATTCTGGAAGCTCTGCGGAATCTCCCGCCATTGTCTTGTTTTGCAACTTTCTGAGAGAATTCTGCTGTATACAACATCCTGTCGTTCTTCTGCTGGATGATTGGCAATGGCTGGACCAGAGTAGCCTGGAACTATTAATGGTGTTGGGGGCACCCGAAAACAATCTACCGGGATTGATGATTCTTGGGACTTGCCGAGGGAACGAGGTTTCCCCTCATGATCCTCTATCCGTGGTTCTGAGAGGATTGGAAGAACAAAACGTACAAATCACAAATATCGAGCTGCAGGGGCTATCGGTCGATGGAGTCCAAGCCATGATCTCCGATTTACTTCATTTGCCGTCCTCGGCAACGGACAAACAAGAATCCTTTCGATCTCTGGCGCAAATGGTTCATGAGTTGACGGGAGGAAATCCTTTCTTTATCCAGCAAAATCTGCGTGTTTTGCGCGACCGGAAGCTAGTGTACCAAACAAAAGATGGATCATGGCTCTGGAATGAGGAGGAATTTGATGCAACTGGTGACGAATACGAACGAACTCGAATGCTGGATGCTGAGATACGGAGGTTAGGGGATTCGTCATTGGCCATGGAGGAAACACTCATAGTTGCATCGTTCTTGGGGGCTTCATTTTGCCAGAAGCACTTGGAACTGGTGGCAAACTCTGATCGCGAAGGCATTCGAAACGCAGTCCACGTGTTGGTCAACGACGGGGTATTTCAGCAGCAAGAAGCGGTATTACAAGAGAACGAATCCATAAACTGCTACTATCGATGGAGACACGACAAATATCAGCAAGCCAGCAGCGCTCTCGTTCCTGCGGAGACGAGACGAGAGTACAGTGTGAATGTGGGACGGAAACTGCTCGCCAAGTTAGCACCGAACGACTTGGAGGAGGATGCATATTTGGTGGCAAACATGTTCCTCCAGGATTTGAGTATCCTAGTGGATTCCCGAGAACGGATACAGGTATCTCGCTTGCTCCGAATGGCGGGCATTAGGGCTGCCTCGTCTTCTGCATTTGAATCAGCGGTATCCTTCTTTTCACAAGGCATTTCGTTGCTTCCCGAGAAGCCGTGGCTAAACGAATATGACCTGTGTTTGGCACTACACAACGGAGCGATCGAGATGGAGTTTTGCACTGGCCGATTTCAACAGTCGGATCAGCTTTTCGAGATCGTAATTCAGAACACGAAAGGGTTGGAAGACCAGCTAAGGGCGTATGAGGCAAAGATATCTTCCCTTAGTGCTCGACACCTGGATTTGGAGGCGGTCCAGTTGGGCTTCAAGGTTCTGAAGCGACTGGGAGAACCGTTCCCGAGGAGGGCAATCAAACTTCACACAGTAATTAGAATTGCCAAGACCGTTTTGTGGCTGCGCCGTACATCAACGGAAACTATTTTGAAGACACACCCAATGCAGCGATGGGATAAACTCGCGGCTCTTCGCCTCCTGCAAATGATTGGTTCTGCTGTAATTCGGGGCAAGCCCGAATATGGTGCTCTGTGGGCCATTCGTGGTGTTGAAATCTCCATCAAATATGGATTCTCTGGCATGACGCCACCCACCGTCTTTGCATTGGCGATGATTTTGGGTACTACCGTCTTGGGTATGACAGAAGATGCCAAACGTGTGGCCCAAATTGCTCATATGATCGATCAAAGATACCATGCACCAGAGTACACGTGCCGAATGCTCATGTTCGAATATGGCTATGTGCAGTGCTGGCATAGTCCATTTCGATCATGTGTAGAACCGCAAGTCACCGGGATGAAAGCAGGGTTGTTGAGTGGTGACGTCGAAATCGCCTTCTGTCACGCAGCATTCTACTGTTTGCATGGCTTCTGCACTGGGATTCGGCTACAGGAACACGTTTCTGCAATGGCAGAACAATACAAAGAGTTTTCCAAGCTAAAACAGAAGATGCCATTTGTGGGCCTGGGCCTGGAACTCGGCAAGAGACTGCTCGAGGGCAATGAAACTGATTCCGCTCTTTATGGAGCGTTTTGCGATAAAGAGACAGACCTCGATGAAGCCAAATGGGGCAGGAAAGACAAATCTCTCTTGGTCCTGAGTTGCTTCTGTCAACTGTTTCTTTCCGTGTACACAAACGATTATTCGTATGGGTTACGTGTTTCACGGCGGCTTCGACATTTGCCTGTTGGTGAAATCTATGGTCCAATGTTGGTCGTTCAAGTGCAGTTTCTCTTGGGCATGGCTAATGTGTTAGCTGCGCATGCTGGCAGAAAGAAGCCAAGGAGCGCTGGTTTGAGGGCGCTGAAGAAACTGAAGGCCTTGAATAGGAACATGACATGGAAGGAAAACGTGCTCAACAAAATCTATTTGCTCGAAGCTGAGCGGGCTGTGTTGATTGGTGACAGAGAAACCGCCTCGTCAAAGTTTGATTCTGCTATCCAGTATGCTGAGGAATCGGGGTTCGTGCATGAAATGGCGCTGGCGCATGAGCGCTTGGCATTTGCTTTCTCACAATGGGGCTTGGAAGAGGAGGCTCAAACCAATAGGACACAATCAGCAATCTTGTATCAGCAATGGGGCTTTGACAGAAAAGGCGCCGATCTCACGATGAAGGAAAAGTAGAACGTGTGTTACCCAACAAACTGAGAAGAACTGGCCAAGGTGCAAGCAGTGTCGTTCTACTGTGCTGTGATAGTGCAGGTCCTCTGAGCAATCCCGGAAGTCCGAGATGTCATAGCTGCATGTGATAATCATTTGATATGTGGCATGTGGTCGCTTAGCTAGCCAGCTCCCGGCAGCATCCCTTCAGTTCAATAAATAGCTGGATTTCTTCCTAATGTAAACCACCATATCTTTTTCTCCTCTCTTTGCAGATTGCTGAAGTTTGCTTGTGCATTAGATGTTTGCTTACTTTGGAGACGAAGTGCTTCTTACAGCGGTGCCCAAAGAAGGGGAATGGGCGCCATGAGCGTTCCCAGGAATGCCAATGACTTCTTGAATCCAATCCCTTTGCCTTGGTCGAGACTCCGAGGTGGCGAACTAAAACCGATGGAGTGGGCCGAAGGCCCCAAATTAGCCTTCAGCCCTTGTCTTGGTGCCAGTGAAGTCACTCTTCGCTAAACTCGTACCCGTCCGGTACGAACGAGTGGACCAACATAGTATGCCAATACAATGATCAATCAAGCCGCTTGTTGTGCTCCACCTGCTGCCTCGTCTGTTGGATTTATTTTTATCGATCGTTGATGTATTTGTAGTATTCATACGGTACCGTAGACATTGGCGCAATTAGGACTCAGAGCCATGAGGACAAGAATCAACCATGCCAAATCAAACTCGAGTATTCCAATGAGCTCGTCACTCCAGCCAATGGTATTGTTGTAGAGTACCAAGAGACAATAGAATCAAATTTGTTGCCTTGAATGGGGCTAGCTACCGGTACCATGATGCTGGATCTAGTCTACTTGTAGACTACCAGTACGTAAATAGCGGAGTTGTAAAAAATAATGGTGGCGGAAAGTGCGTGAAAGGAGATCTCAGCCGGCTAAGTTAGTAAAAGGAAGAGGAAATGCTTTTTGTAGAAAAAGAAACTGTGATGCCAACAGTCTAGCTAGCTACATGTAGTAGACAGTTTCACTGTCCTCGATTTCGTCACCTGGGAGTGGAGTCTGGACGTCTGGACCAAGGACAAAGGCCTTGTCTTGCACAGGAGCAGGTCCATCCGGGACAACGCAGATGGTCTCTCCACCTGCAACTACGGGTAGTACGGGTACTTTATTACAGTTCGGTGTGGCTGCAAGTGGACTCGACTCAGGCCTCGGGCAGGCTGGAAGCAGACCCCCCATTCTCAGCCTTGCATTTTCATACAAGAGTAGTTCTCCTGGCTGTCCTCGAGTTCCTCAACTCGGAGTCTCGGAGTCTCGACGTCTCGACCAAAGACAAAGGGATCAAGAAGTCCTTGTCTTTGCAAAGTAGGCACAGCCATGTGTCAGTACTAGGTCCACCCTGGAGAGGCAGGAGTGGCCGCCGATGGTCTCTCGACGCGCGACTAACCCTGCTCGTACTAATACGTACTATCAGTGCGTGGCCTCAGGCAGGAAGCAAGCAGGAACCAAAGCCCTCCATTCTCAGCCGTCAGCCAGCGAAATTTGGATGAATCGAATCAATCGTTTGAGCTCCAAGTACCACATCGGAGTCTGCAGCCAAGCAATCAAGTCTTTTATTGGCTTGGCGGTACTGGAGCTAGCTAAAATACTCGTAGCCCATCATTGCCAAGATCCAGACCCAAGCGACCCAAGCGACCCAAGGAGGAGGCAACCCAGCCAATTCCGTTGGTCATTGACACCAGGACACGGCAACTGGGTTCTCGCCGTTTCCCGAGTTGCTTCCACGCTGTAGCGCTACTATAGCTTGGTCTTGATTCGATTCCAAAAGGCCGCGGTGTCATGGTCGGAGTTGCACAGGGCTGAAAAATCTTTGGATCCTTTCGGCAACCGTTGCGCTACTCTAGCTTGGTCTTGATTCAGCTACAGTATCGTAGCTACTCCGTACGACTGTACCGTCCGTCCCGGTAGCTGAGCGGACAAAAGGGCGGGGCGTCAACATGGTCGGAGTTGCAAAGCCTGAAAAAATCTTTGGATCCTTTGAATAACGGTTGTGCAATTGTACAATTGTGCCTCCCCTCAGCATTGGTGACTGGAAGAGGGACTGAATATGACCGTTACAATCGGCGGTCGCTGAAAACTCTGACGTTGCGCACACTGCTACGGAAGACGGTGTGCTGATCATCTATCATCTTCCGTAAGCGACTTCTCATGGACAGGAAAGATTCCGGAGGCAGTTGGTCCTTGTTGATAGAGCTTGTTGGACGATTGTAGTACGTACCAGTACCAGGATCTACTAGCTTTCTAATGGGGTGTCAACCTGACCAAGACGATGAGCTCGTTGGTGCCACGAGGAGCGACCTAGCACTGGCTGGCACCTAATGGCAAGCTATCTTGGTCGAGAGGCAAGAGACACCCTCGGCAATGAGCCGAATGCTCTCTCAGTCAGCCGCCCCGAACTGCCTTTGCTAGCGAGCTACTAGCAGGTAACCAGAGCTAGAAAAAATAAGAGATGATAGGTTTTTGTATTCTATTGGTCCTTAGCTTAACAAGAGATGATAAAGTCTTTGTATGAAATTTGCTCTATATTATTTGTATTTGTGGTTTAATGTGTGTGTGTGTATGTGGTAGGAGCGAGACTCTCTTGTCTCAAGCTCCCAATGAAAAATCTTTTTGAGTCAAACAAACAAACGCGGAGACACTCTTCTTTCTTTCGTTCTATCTTTTGGGTGTACTGATCCATGGCGAAACAATCAAAACATATACGCGCTCATCACTCTAGGTCGTACCGTACATTGACAGTCAATGGCGATCCAGTCATTCATTGATGCAGACATCCATTTAGGGTCTCACGGCATTGATAGTCTCATTGGCTACAACTCGCACAAAGGGACGGAGTAAGACGGACATGGCAGCCAAAGCTGCGATCGTCAAAGCCATCGATTTCTTACCACCGCCCATGGCAAACAGCTTTCGGACAGCTGTCGATGGGCCGGTCATGATCGATCTTGAAAGGAAGGCGAGGAAAAGGCGGACGCTCTGCATCTGTCTCTGAACCAAAGCTTGTCGGCGGAGAGCCACGTGCTGGAGAAAGGCCACCACGGGTTTGAGAGAGGCTGGAGTGGAATCTACAATCTCCGCGTCGGTGAACATGGTCTTGGGCGCCATGGAAGCTAGATCCTGTTCTTGCCGTCCCAACAAATGATGCTTTTGAAGGAGCTTCTTGCTGGCTAAGTTGGCGACACCCAACACGTAGAGGGCATCGTCGGACTTGTCGGCAGCTTCTGCTAGTTCCTGACTGCCCCCTTTGTTGAGCCAGTTGAGGACCGAGAAGCCTTGGGAAGAAGAAGCATTGGGTTGCTCATTCTCATCGTGCAAGATACGGTTGTAGCGTTTGTCCAAGAACTCTAGATAGTCATCCGCTGCCGAAGACTCTTCTCTAGCAAAGATGGAGTTCCACCAAGTAGTCTCTTTGGGAGAGCTTGAAGCGTTAATGGTGTGTTCATGGCTAGCACCCGATGTATAGTGGAGATGGGTCTTTCGGCTGCGTGGAAGACACGTAGAATCGGTACCGAAAGCATCGGAATTTTGCAAAGATACAGCCCCTGCTCTCGTCTGCACACCCGAAAAGGCAGCTACACTGGGTGCTAAGGCTACAATCATGGTAAGGTAGCCCATGGTAGAAAGGCTGTCGTTGTTGTTGCGTGATGGCGATCTCATAGTCTAGTTCTGGTTGTCTGTTTGATTGTACGGATAGTCGAGTGGGTTTCGATGAAAGGGTTGTTCTGTTCTCGAAATTTATGAGTTGTCTGAGTCAACTACCAGAGACTGTTTGCTGCGGTTCTGTTGTCCAGTTCGCACAAGAACTTCGGTCCTTCCGTCGACAGATGGCACATTGGGTCTTGTGCTGTTTTGCAGTCCGGTCCGCTCATACGGGTTTTTTCCTAAGCACTCTTGTTTCTTGAATGATGACGCTCTCTCTTTGAAGCTAAAATTCTCAACGATGCATGTTTGGAAGCGGAAGGTCCTCGAACAGATGCTTGGGTGGAGTCTCCGAACAATTCGGAGAGCAATGTGATTGGACGAAGAGCACGAAAGAAGTTGTTGTGTTTCTCGGATGCAACGTGGCCTCTTGTGGCCTTTTGTTAATAGAATTCTTGAATCCCGTGGTCACTGGTACATCATGAATTAACAATCAATGACATCAATCAGAATGTTTACAGTCATAATGACTTTAGAATTTCGGGAGTGGCTCGCTCTCTGTGAAATTGCAGAGCGCGAAAATTCTGATGGCTTTCCTCCGGAAGGCGTCTGAATTCTAAACACTTCCTTCGTTCCCACGTCGCTTGTTCTGACACCCGCCAAGCAGATTTTGGGGCGGCTGTTGCCGTTTGCTACTCCCCCTTTTCCAACACGGACAAACAACGCATTGCGACAGCGGTCTGATCCCGCAATTGTGACCCAAAATCCCTCCTCGGAACGTTGTGCCTGCGCGCAGCCAAAAAGTCCCCAGCAAAAAATTCCGATGTCAAAGTTCCAACAACAAAAAATTTATCTAAAAATGTCACAGAACAAGTTCCAAGCAACAAGAATTCAGGTCGTGCACGGAAGCAAACAAAGAAGAGATGCTTCATGATAGAGAGGTCTTGGGACATCGTAGCAAGTGTGCCCACCAGCGACTTCAAAGCGACTTCAAAGCTATCACTGACAACTCCTGAATAGAGTAGAGTCCCCGTCAGGGACCATGTCAGGGAGTATGCCGAGGAGGTGCGAGGCATCAACACCCAACGCGCAGCCACGTTGCCACACCTCGGACAACCCAGCAGGGAAGCGGACATCGGATCCCTCTATCGAGCTAGCTAGCTCGAATCTTCAATCATCCAGTTGTCGTACCAAACCTTGCTGTGTCGCTTGAAGTATCGATATTTATTTGCTTCCACGTAACACACCGTACGGTATGCCTGCTGGCCAGTCATGTTAATGCACGGGGCCATAGTGATTGTCCCCTTCCTGCTAAACTACTAGCTACATGTAGTATGATTTGATTTACCGGATGGACGCTTCATAGCAAAGCACGCAAGCATCCACCGCAACACCACAAATAATGTTGTAGTCATGGCGTGATGAATTCTCTTGGCTCGCTCCCCTGAGCTGGGTGCGTCCTAGTGCCTCGCAGTGTTGTGCTGACTGCCATCCACAAGTGTGGACAACGAGCGCTGTTACGGCAGAGGCCATGGCTTTGGCTACAGACCTCCGTTGCAGTGGCTTCCAAATGGTATATGAAAGTAGACATGTAGGGCTAACTGCTGATACAGTCGCATTGACTATTGGTTTAGTAGTTGTGGAGATCTTGCCGTCGATAGCATGGCCATTGTCATCGTTGAATTGTGTTGTGCGCAGCTGCTGACAAAATAAACTTCCCAGAAAAGTCTCACTTTTCGCCAAAATACACCGGTGGGAAACTGAAACCAGTGGAAGCAGGTTGTTGGATGCAGCCGCAACAAGAGGCAGCCATGGTTGCTGTTGCTGTTGTTGTGTGTTGATATTCAGGCTCCACCGAAGAGGATAGCTTTGCGATCCTTCTCGGCAAGCTTCACAGCCTCTCCCATGATGTGTCCTCCGGCCAATGTCGTGTTGATTTCGATCTTCTTGATGCCAAAGACGTTCGGAGGAAACTCAAGTAACACAACCTTGCCAAGGCGATTCTTGCTCATGACCGTAGCCTCCACACTGGCTTCAGACTTCCACTTGCACATGACTGGAAGTCGAAGACTCTCAAAGTAGACTGCATCACTCATTCTCAAGCCATCCATGGAGATGCGGCGAGCCTCAAGAAGAAAACGATAGCGAGGGATGCATTTCTTCTTGTCGTGTCGCTCCTGCAACACAATCCGACCCTTGGAGTGATGCTTGGAGCCAATGTACATCTCCCAGCGGATAGACGCCATGGCATGGGCTTGACGCGGCCCCTCAGGTTTGGAGCAAATCGGCAAAGGAGCAGCCGCTCCATTGGTAGGATTGGGCACTTCGACTGCTGTCCAAAACTCAGCCATCGTGGATAATGAGAGCGAGTAGACATCCTCGGTTGCCTCCGTTGATGCGGTCCACTATCTTTTCTGGGTGGTTTAAATCTGTACCCGCCGAATGGAACCGCCAAAACCAAGTGTTTTAAAAAGGAACCAAAAGAATCTTTCTTCATGTGTCAGAAATTTTCGGGTGGCTCCGACCGCTCGGACTGCAAGGTTTTTGGTGAGAAGAAAGAAGCAAGTACCGGTGAGCAGCATCACACAAAACGAAGCAAGCCAAGGAAACAAAGTGCAGCCTACCATCATGACTTCCACCAACCAGCCCGTCAAAATGGCCATGTCTATCGATGGGGCCAAAAGTGTCAAGATCCAAGAAGACGATACAATTGTCTTTACAATGGAGGACGGCCCTCCCATCGAGCTCAAGTTTGTCATGCCATCTGTCCACAAGAAGGAAGGTCAGGATGAAGGCTATGAGACTCCCATGGCGAAGCGTGTGACCAAGGTTGGATTTCTCAGTCCGGAGAGCGTCAAGAGTAACAAGAGTAATAAGAGTGAAAACACCCCCATGCCCTTCGCGTCTCCTGCCGACACAAGCATGGGATCTCCATCTCCGTTCAAAGCCACCGGAGGTGGAGGTTCCGCCGGAGGTTCCTTTGTCATGCCTACGACCAGGGCTTCAGTCAAGAGACCGCCTATTTGACTGCTTCGGAACTTTGCCTCGACTATGAAGAGGAAAAAGTCGAGAATCTTTCTGCTGTGCTTGCTAACCTTGAAAGCCCCGGCTCCAGCACATTCTAAACATCGTTTGTAGTCGTTGGTTGGAAAGAAGAATCGCCATCTTGCTTGCAGTCAATTTGATCTGTTTGCCATCGTGCAGTTGCTTTATTGTGTGGTGCTGCTGCCGATTGTGGACGACTGGAAGCTCAATCTTCCGCGAACGAGTGTATTGAATATTCGTAGTGGCTAAATTATAATGACGTCATACAGATTTTACTTAGTCTGATTCTGCGCCAACCAGCCAAACACCACTGGAAGCAAATTCGATTTTTCGCGGTTCATACCACTTTTATTAGGCACGAAGATGTTTATATCATTCCGAAAGGTGCGCAGCAAAGAGAAAACACATGGCCATGGCGAAGCAATCGGAGCCCTCAACGAGCCAAGGAATGATCTTGAAGCTTATGAGTGAGCAACGATGGTGTGCCAACGGATGCTTGGTGTGGTTGGTGCGACCAGTTGCTTCGATCGATCACCACTCTTTTTCTTTTCCGGATATCGACGATGGGAAACCGACGCTTCGGAAAGGGCGTAAAGGTCATCATCAAGGCTGGCAACGTCCCAGCCATCATCAAAGAGGCCAGTGGTGAAAAGACCTGGGTTGTTCATCCCGTCAACGAGGAAGGAAATGAAATCCCTTCCGATGTCAAAACGTTGAAATCACAACAATTGAGACACCTCAAGCCCGAGGAAGCATTCCCCGAAGCCAAGGTGCCACCACACCAACCAAAGCCAAAGCGCAAGGACAAACGGTCGGCAGCCAAGAAGTCTTCATCAGAAGAAGCGACACCTCCACCTGTGGCAGTCATCGAGCCTCCCAATCCACCCGCTGCAGCCATCGAGCCTCCCAATCCACCTGCAGCCATCGAGCCTCCCAATCCACCCGCGGCAGCTGTCGAGCCTCCCAATCCACCCGCAGCAGCCATTGATCCCCCCATGGCTCCGTCCCCACCAAAACAGCGACAGAATGCGGATTCCAAATCTGAGAGCAGCGATGAGAGCGACGACGAGGAACTTCTCATGGCTGGAGTCAATCGTCGGCGTGCAAAACTGGCAGCAAGGAAGGAGGAGGAACAACATCCAATATCGCTCGACTCATCATCTGACCATTCATCCATCCAACCTTCAGACCATGTATCAATCAAATCATCCAACACTGATCCCATCCAGTCAGAGGAGCATGTATCCGTCCAGTCATCCAACCATTCATTTATCGAAGCAAGAAGCGTAGGAGGAAGCATCACCAGCGTTCCCGGCAACCTTGACACCAGCGTCAGTGAAGACTCTGGCGACGAAGAGGAAGCAGACACGGATCAAAGGCTTGACGAAGATATTCCCAGACACACCGACGTTGATCTTGTTGATGAAGATGGCCAGCCAGTGATAGATCCCAACGACTTGCTAATTGTTGGAGGGATGGAGGATGAAGACAAGTATGCCAAGAAATGGCGCGAGTACGAGGAAGACAAGGCTCGGCTGATTCGGGAAGGATGGACCGTGGAAAGGAAGGCTCCAATGTCACAGTGCATTGACATTGGAGAGATGGTGACGGAGCGACATGGCCGAAAGCGGTCTGGAGAGATCATTGCCAGCGATCGCGAGGAAGGTGGACCGCCAACTTGGGAAGTACAATTCGATGGAGCTTCGACGACAGAATCGAAGGTGCCATCCACTGCTTTGACGCTTGTACGGGACATGAGAAGGATGACTTGGAAGGCCGTGGAAGACTCTCATCCAGAAGAATCTGCTGTTCCTTTCCAAGTTAATGGAGTCGTTGGTTTGCAGTTCCATTCTTTCGATGCCGATAAGTTGGATACAGCAATGGATTCTGAATATGGCTTCCCGTGGCTTCAATTGTTGATAAAGTTGTGGCCTGGCAACTGGAGAAAGCATCTCTATAACCTGAACGCCGCAATGTCTGCTCACAACAGAGTGAATCCAAAGCGGAAGATTGCACTGGTTTCAGAGAAGGAGTGGTGGGTGACATGGGGTATTATCTTCGCTGCGTGTCCAAACCACACCGGAGGAGAAAAGCTTTTCAAAGATCACAAATATCCACGGCGAGTGACCTCTCCGTTTGAGTTCCTCATTGACAAGTCTAAGTTTGACGGCAAGGGCAATTTCAAGAAGCACATGTCATGGGATCGATTCAAGAAGATCAAAGAGAGACTCTTCAGAGCCTTCTACAGCGACGATGCCGATGTATCTGATCCATGGCATCCCCTAACAAGTTTGGTTGAGGATTTTAACAAGGCTCGGAAGGAGTTGGTTGCCGGCAGCACTGTCATTGTGCTTGACGAAGGAATGAGTTCGTTTCAGCCAAGGAAAACCAAAATGTCGAAGCTTTCAAAAATTTCCTACGTAAAGCGAAAACCAAAGCCACTCGGAACCGAATTCAAAATGGCAGCATGCTCAGAAACGAAGATGACTCTTTTCATCGAGACTCAACGAACTGTCAAGGAAATGAGGGCGATGGAATTCCAAGACGAAGTCGGGGCTACTGCAGCATGCACTCTCCGTTGTATCCTCGGTGGTATCAACACAGGCTTGGCGACATCAGCCAGACGGAATGCGCTTGAAACAGGAAGGAAGCATCTTGTCCTCGCTGATTCTTGGTTCGGAAGCGTCAGGGTTGCTGAGCATTTGAAATTAATGTGGAGAGTTCCACCCACAGATCCAAACTACGACAAGGTTGGCTCCTATGTAATCGACAAGGATAGAGGGGAGAATCCGGATGCTCCGGAGATTATTGCGGCTGTTATTGCCAACTATGGTTGGTTTCCTTTGCGGCAACTGGAGAAGCAGATGAAGGACTATCCGGCTGGCTCACACCTTGTAATGGAGTGCATCACACCAGAGACAAACATCAAGCTCAAGGCCATTGGCCATAAGTGGAATTCGAAGTCAGTCAAGTGCTTTGTAATGACTGCCAATGCCGCGTCTACGTTTCAAGGGCAACCATACGTTGCGAAGTTTACCGACAAGTGGCAAAATGTCTGTCAAAGAAAGGTGCCACGACCGGAGGCTATTTCTATTTATTTCAGCCGCAGCAACGTTATTGACACTCACAATCATGTTCGACAGCACTTACTTGGTCTTGAAAGGCATTGGCTCACTCCCAATCCTTGGATGAGAAACCAGTTCACGATCATTGGCATGTCAGCGACTGACTGCTACAGAGCCGTAAAGTACCACTGTCCCAATTTGAAGGACTTGACAGTGGAAGAATTTGCTGACTATCTTGCGTATGACTGCATCCATAATCCGTACAGCGACAATGCCAATGAACGGGACCCACGAAGCTACCTTGCTCCGGACGGAAAAGACGACCGTAAGTTTCCTTTGCTTCCGTCATTGACTGTTTTTATCCACTACTCTTTCCTCACAATGATGCTGCACAGGCCGATCAAACACTTGGCTAGATCACGCTGCAGCAACTGTGGAAGGATTGGCATTGTCGTGCTGTGCATCAAGTAACCCATCACCTCTTTCTTTCGCCTCATTGAATGGATTCTTTGGGAGTCAAAATAATGAGCACAGCCACCACCACCATGATGCTGTAGTGAGTCGATTCCCAAGACGAAGATGCACCGTGTGTGGCAAGGACACTCGAAACGAATGCAGCCACCCGGATTGTATGTCGGCAACCAAGTTCTGGACAAATGGAAAGGTCATCGAAGGTATTGCTGTTTGCAGTGCCAACACTCCTGCACGGACGAATCTTGCGAGGTATGGGCCCAATAACAACAAGAGATGCATTGCCATCCATCGAGAGGAGTATGCAGAGAGGCAAAAGAAGAAAGGGCAACATGCAGCAGCTCTGTATTGATGGTGGCAATGTTGCCGGTGGTGGCAGCCAACTGTCACGGTGCCGCATGTGTGACCGCGGTTTGATATCCAGTAAAACTCAAGTTTTTATGCAAACAACAAACAACAAACAACAACAAACACAATGGCGACCAGTCGATGGTTAGATCACTTGATAATGAGACGCTATAGATGCTCTTATTGATTTGACTGCTCTGCTGGACCCAGGATGGCTCCTAGCACCACTCTGAAGCCACTGCATGGCCTCTCGCAGCTTGCAGACGACAGTACGCAAACGCCGACACCTGTACGCACTTTTGCCGACAACCATCTTGTCCACAGGGCACTCCGAGGCACTAGCGAGTCTTCCAGCCTTTTGTGTCCATACTTCCAATAGAGAGTGACAGCCTAGCTAGCTAGGGAATCTTCAATGGGTGTTGTGCTTGTCTGGGATGGAGATGGATGAAGCGATGTGGCACCAACACTATTTGATCTTTTTGGCTGTGTTGAACCAAGCCCTGCTGAACCAAACGCAAAGGAAGGAACCCACGATGTCTTTCACAAGTACCAGGGAGCCAATAAGGAAACCAACACAATGGAATATGATGGGCTCTCAGTCTTTGTTTTTAGCTACCGGTACAGTACTGCTGCTCTGGCCAGCTGCGACTGTGCCGGTGCTATAGCATCTCTACTAACTAGATCCCTCTCAACTCGTCATTCAACTCGTCAAGGAATCTGTTTTCAGCTGCATTGTTTTGATGTCATCCTTTTCCCATGGATTTTATGAGATACTTTACACTTTTGGTTATCCAAGTGGTCGAACAAGGCATCGATGCCTGTGGCTGCACTGGCTGCCTAGTTTTGCGCTCACAACGGCAGGGAAGGCCAAATCCAAGCAAGTTCCTGAAACAGATTCACACTGAAAGTGTAGGCACCCTGCCTAACATTGTGATCATCATGCATTTGCGTAAGCAGTACATTTTGGTCAAGGTGGATATCATGTTGAAGCTGCAGGAGACGCTGCATCAAACTGCTCCTTTGGGGGAACACATGCACCAAATCATGCCAGGGTTCATTGAATAATGCTCAAATGCAAACACAACACCCACTCAACTCAAGCCGGCCATGATTTTGTGGAAGAGCGTCCAAGAAGTGAACTGGGGCTGCAGATATGGCATATGGCAACACGTCTCATTATGAGGCAGGTCCAACAGCATTCGAAGGCAGGTCCATCAGCATCTGAAGGCAGAGCTACCTGTATTCGAAGGCAGGTCCAACAGCATTCAAAGACAGAGCTACCTGCATTCGAAGGTAGGTCCAACAGGTCCACAGCATTCGTACGCTGTGGGCGTTGCCTTTGAATGTGGTTCGGGCACAGCCCAGACATTCGGTCCAAATTTACACGAAAAACTGCCAAATTAAGGCCATTTTGACGAAAAACCGGCTGCCTGTCTTGTTCTACTCCGTGAGTCGAGTCGAGTGATGAGTCGAGTCTGTCCACTTGAAAGCACTCCCGTACCGGTCCGGTACCGTAGCTACGTGTACGTACCGGTGTCCCAGTACACATTTGTGTGCACTGTGCAGTATCTTACGGATTATAACATTTGGAATAATGATCAATCGCTTGACAGTTTTACCCCTGGGCTCGCAATATCCTCTCTTATCATTCCTTTCTGGATGATAAACGGGGGTTTAGAGTAGGTATTCCTTTCTAGTTGTCCAATAAGCTTATAATTTTCATTTATATTTTATCTTTGAGGTCTATTAAGAGAAATGGTCTAACAATCGGTCGTTGTTTTTTTTCGCTAGCGGTTTCGTGTTGTTACACTCACTCAGACTTTACTAACAAATGATTTTTCCAATATGGCATACCGGTATGGCATGCAGTACATGTAGATTTACGAGTTTAGCAAAAAGTGACTATTAAATTAAAATATTACTACAGATTCGAGAATAATAATTATTGACCCCATGAAGCCTTTTTGATTTCTGCAGGGTGCGGAATTTGAGTCCCATTTCTGCACCCTGTAGTGACCTCCTTAGACAGCAGTACGGAGCTGAAATCAATTTCTGTGTCATTGAAAACCAAGGTCTCTCACGGGACTAGAAGCCTTTATGATTTGTCGCGCAAAAAAACTGACTCCTCCTTTCCTTTCTACATTTACTTAGCGTTCGTGCCCCGATTTCTTTGACTTGAAAATGGTTGCCCTTAAGCACAAAAATGATGGTGATCTCATCCTTGGGCCATTAATTCTTCTCGAATCCTCACCGACAGTACATGTATAAATAAGTGAGTTTACTCATTTACGAGTACTCAAGTACTTTTACGGTACCTGTTTATGTTTCATGTTTTGGCAAAGAAAAGCAAAACTTAAATACTATAATAAACAATAAAAGCTTCTTTGCGGACACCATAGCGAGAACATTGTTTATTCCGGATCCAGCCTCGTTTTTCTTCAGGATCCCAACACAATCTTCATGTACTGACTGTATCGAACTGGTACCACCTCTTCGACAGCGGCACAACAAATGCACTCCACAAAAACTCCGACAACAACTCCAACAACAACTCCAACAACAACTCCAACAACGACAAAGACTGCATACGTGTACCGTACCATCCAAGCAGCAGCCAACGATATCTCACGACGATAGAGAAACGCTACATGCAACAAGAGAACAAGCTTGCTACCGTACCGTAGCTAGCTAGCAATTGTCATAATACCAATACCATCATTGCCATCATTTTGATGATGAACGCATCACTGTTAGAGGAGATGTATGGTCCTTGGGATCATCAGAATGACCATACCACTTCTGATGAATTCTTATTGCTGGCCGAGCCTGCTAATTTGCGGATCCATGGATGGAAAGTCATCAATGATGGACAAGATCTTGTCATTATGCTATCCGCGTCATCTGTCGCAGGATGGATTGGATTTGGATTTGGAGAAGCGGCATCTGGGTCCATGTTGGGAGCCGATGTGGTCATTGTCATGCCCGATGACATTAACCTAGGTATGTGGTACTTGAATGGTAATAGATTGGTTGTTGCAAATGTGGCATATTCTCGCTTATGTTGCCGGTATGTCCGTCTCTATCTATCTGCCATGCGTAGGAAATGTAACCGCAACCGATTATTATGTCCCCTGGGAATCCTCTCCTTTGGATAAAGGAACACCACCCTTTCCCGTACGAGATTCACAGCAGGATTGGGCCGTGTTGGCTGGTCATTACAGTAGCGACACGGGCACTGTAGTGGTCTTACAGCGAAAGCTAGACACTGGAGACAAACATCAAGATCGCGTCGTGAATCTAGACGAAAGGATGAGCGTCATCTTTGCGTTTGGTCAAGAAACATACCTGAGTTATCACGGACCCAAGCACCGTGGTACAACCATGATTCAATTTGGAAAGGAAGACGAACAAGATCCGTTTGCAGATGCGGACTGGCATCTCGACGTTACCATGCCAAACGTTACCCTGGCCGATGGGTGGGATGACGTATACGTGCACTACTCGATGGATCTTGGAGAACTCCAAGACGATATCATGGGTTTCGACTTTGATGCAGTGGCAACAAAGCCCAACTTTGTACACCATTTCGTTGTCTACGGATGTGACGATGGCCCTACCAATAGCGACTGGCTTGCATATCAAGAACCACAAACGTTTCTTGGTATTCAGCCCGCGGTGCTCCACTGCAACTATATTTTCGGATGGGCATTGGGAGGAAATGCCCTTGTGTTACCAGAAGAGGTAGGCCTGCGAAACGTCCGATATGTGGTCTTGCAAGGTCACTACAACCTCCCACCCATATGGACAAGCTATACTACTGACGACGAGGAGGACAACCAAGATGGCGCTGGCGCTGTGAAGCACGTCGGAGCCGGAAGTGTGGATTCTAGCGGCTTTCGTGTTTACCTGACGAGTCAGCAAAGAGAGTTTTCCGCCGGCGTCTTGATGATAAGCAACAAAGAAGTCGGAGCAACCATCCCGGCGGGTCAAGATCTTGTTCACTATCAGGCCACATGCTCCTCGCATTGTACCCGTAAGAACCCACATCCTATGCGCGTTCTCTTTGCTTTTTTGCACATGCATTCGCATGGCCGTCATATCTGGGTTTCCCATTACGACGCCGATGGAAACTTCAAGGGTATTATCAGCAA
Source organism: Seminavis robusta (assembly GCA_903772945.1). Taxonomy (NCBI): domain Eukaryota; phylum Bacillariophyta; class Bacillariophyceae; order Naviculales; family Naviculaceae; genus Seminavis; species Seminavis robusta. The sequence continues at coordinate 48,402 of CAICTM010000092.1, read as the reverse complement.
AACAGAGTTTTGGAACTTTGAGTTCCAAAAGACGACAGCAGTAGATGCCACCGTGGAACCGGGAGATATTCTTCGACTCCACTGCGTTTTTGACACTTCGAAACGCAAAGATTTGGACGGGATCTTGTGGGGAGAGAGAAGTGGTGATGAAATGTGCCTGGTATCTCTGACCTACTACTCGCCAGACCCTCAAGTTGAACTTTGTGGCAGCGTACGTTTGTCTGCTCTTGGCGGCGACAACTTTTCCTATTGCAACTACGACCCTGTGATTCATGGGACGACCCTGGAAGCCAATGCTCCTACGTCGTCGGCTTCATCCTGCGGTATTGGTGGCTTTCCACTCGAGGTCGAGTTTGGAGCGACTCCAGCTCTCGAATACTCCAGCGACACCATTTCGCCTACAGAATGTGACGACCCTAGCTCTTGCCCCCTCGTTGTTGCCATTGTGTCCAGCTCGATTATCTGCATTCTGCTTTTAATCGCCTTTGTTGATTTCAGGGGACGCCGTCGTCGCTCGTCTTCCAACTCGGAAGAGGCGTTGGTCAAAGGCGCTTCCGTTGATACAGGTACTCGTACAGATGATCACGCATCGACCCTCCTGAATGGTTCGGACAGTGACGGAGAAAATGTGTTCGTCCGTGATGCGACGGACTATGCGGCCTCTAACGGTTTTGAAAAAAGGTTCACCATCGAGTGCTTCCGTACGCTGGCGGAATCAAAACCCGACAGGCTGATGTATGCGTGGCTCGACGAAGAGGCCAACGTTGTGGATTCGTACACGAGGAAGCAATTATGGGACAAGAGCAGGGATCTTGCATTTCTTTTGAAGACCAAGTACGGAGTTCAACCTGGTTGTCGTGTCATGATTGTCTATCCCATTGGTATTGAATTTTTGGTAGGACTTGTGGCAATCATCAGAGTTGGTGGAATCGTCGTTTCAACGTACCCTCCGAATCCAGCCAACTTGGACGTCGACGTTCCAAAGTTTGCTCATTTTGTTCAAGATTCTGGCGCAAAGGTTGCGCTGACGACGAAGAGGTATCTGAGAATCGTCCAGGCGTCTCGCCTCATAAACAGAGACTGGCCTAAAGAAATCGATTGGGTCGCGACGGACAAGACTCTGCCTTCGGCACCTGCAGAGTTTGAAGATTGGCAACCTACAGCCGACGATGTTGCCTTGTTGCAGTATACTTCGGGCAGTACCACCGACCCAAAAGGCGTCATTATAACCCACGGCAATATTCGCCACCAAATATCGTACCTCGAGAGATGCCACCATGTTTACGCAAGAACGTCGGCCAGGACGGACGCGGAAGACTTTGTCAACGTCTCATGGACACCCGAGTTTCATGATATGGGGTTGTTCGGATCATTCTTGAGTTTCCTGTCAACCGGCGGGACATCATACGCCATGTCGCCACTAACGTTTCTTCATCCTCTCATTTGGGTAGAAGCGATGCGCCGGTACAAGGCAACATGCACCAACGGTCCCGATTTTGGATTCTCGTTGTGCTGCAAGCGCCTGAAAGAACGTAACGAGAAGAATGGTCTACCTACCGGTACCCTGGAAATGAAGGATCGTATTCCTTCCTTAAAGTTCGTCGTCATTGGATCTGATGCTAGAAGTCTATGGAATTTGCCATTCTATAGAATCAGAGACCATTCTATAGAATCAGCGGTTTTCATTCTATAGAATGGGAAGGGCACAGAAAGGTCACAGCACCCTTCCACAGCGGCACCAGCAAGAGCAACAAACAACAACAGCAGCAACACATGGCGTTGTGCCACAGCCTCATCAGTGGATAGTGGATCAATCCATCGCTACTACTGCTACTGCTACTGCTACATGTACTACTACTGCTACTGCTACTACAGTCGTATTGCAATAAGGTAAGTCTATTATCAAGTGTATTATTGAAGGCAAAGCACTGACTTCTCATAGAATTGACAGCCTCATCTGTCTTCTCTCCTTCATTGACTGAATATGGAGCTTGACCGACAATAGAGTACATGTACCGGTATTGTTGATTCTATCAATGGATTGATTATCAAGAGTGTTGTTGAAGGTGCAGATTCAAAAGCCATCCCTCATTTATTTCTATGGACTGAGGGAAGGCAGTCAGATCTCGGCGAGTTGTTCTTGAATTATTCGAATGGGATCGTTGCACCTCTTCTATCAAGCCTCACTCAAGCCGACCGTCTCCGGTGCAGAACTGAAAGCCATCCCTCATTGAATTCTATGGACCATGGGATGGCAGTCAGTTCTTGGCCACTGACATTCAAGTTTGGTGGAATTTGAAGAGCAACAATCAACCATCAACCATTGTCCACGATCAATCGATCGATCGATCGATCCGGATAACAAGGAGAGAGGAGAGTCAAGTCTGTGGATTGATGCATGCCCTATCACCAGCCTCAATGTCGTCCAATGGCAACAACAGTACTACCGGTAGTATCACAGAGCAACAACATTCTACAGATTTTCATGTTTCATTCTATAGAATCAGAAAAATTGAAGATGATTCTATAGAATCAAGAGAAAATTCAATTGATTCTATAGAATATGATGTGTGATTCTATAGAATATGATGTGTGATTCTATAGAATAAGATTTCTACAGATTCTCACATACTTTGATTCTATAGATTGATCTGATTCTATAGAATTCTAGTATACCTCCCTCAAGTATTCTATAGAATCAGACCATTCTACAGATTTTTTTTCCATTCTATAGAATCAGATGATTCTATAGACTTCTAGTAACAGATCTGAGCCTAGCGAGTTTCGTCTCCTGGGAGATATTGACGACGTTATGGGCATCGAAAAGACGGCTGTCGCGAGTATGTACGGACTCGCTGAGCATGTTCTCGCTGCCACATCAGGAGCGTCACCCCATGCTACATGTTCGGACTTGCGATGGTCAATTGGCAATCTTGAATTCAGCCGAATGATTGGTGGCGTCGACGTTCGAGTTGTCGATCCAGACAGCTGCAAGTTGGTTCCAGAAGGCGTGGAAGGGGAGATTTGGCTAAGTAGTCCATGCGTCAGTGCTGGTTACTGGGGTAAACCCGAGCTGTCTAATTCCGAAATGAAGGCGAAACTCGACGGTGCGGACACTGAAGATCTTTCTTATCTACGCACAGGCGATATAGGTTTCATTCGTGAAAACGAACTGTACTTTGTCTCCCGGTTGAAGGATCTCATCATCATGAACGGGAAAAATATTGCCCCTTCGGACGTTGAACGAGCCGCTGAAACGGGGTTTCCAGACAAGTTACGGCCAGGATCAAGCTGTGCCTTCCAAGCCACCCCCGAATCCGCCGTGCTCCTTTGTGAAGCGCGGGAAAATTTTACCAAGAATCCTCAGGCTCTTGACTCGCTCGCACAAAAGGTTCTGCTACACGTCGAGGAGAACGTGAGTGGGATTAAAGTTGACGAAGTCCGGATTCTTAAAAAGGGCTCCGTATACAAGACGACAAGCGGTAAAGTCAAACGCAAGGCAATGAAATCCCGCTGGGAGTGTGGCGAATTGCCCGATCCTGTTGGAACGACCCCTTCGCTCGATAGCAAGTGCAGCGGTCTGCATCGCGCAGCTACTCTCGAAGAACTCTTTTCCTTGGCTGGAGCAGTAGACCCAAGCCGTACGCTGGTCGAGAATGGCATTGACTCCATGCAACTAGTTGCGTTGGAAGGAGTTGCGAGAGAGAAGTTTCAAGTCCAGCTAAGCTTTTCGCAAGCGTCATCATTGACAGTGGAGGAGCTTCTGGTTTCCTTGAGAGAGAAACAGGAGAATGTCGTCTTGTCGATTCCAACGAATCCTCCGTTCGACAGCACATTGGTCCGGAAGCTGATCCCATCGAGGATTCTTCGAGTGCCACGGCAAACGGTGGTCCTTCTTCTGACCTTTGTAGTCATTTTTGTCTCGATTATGCCGTCGGCTGTATACATCAAACATAACTGGCACTACAAGTCGGAATGGTGGATTCACAACTCGAGAACTGGTCCTTTGGTCTTTCTTGCCATACCAATCTGGATGGCTACCTATTCGGCTGCTTGTATTGCTATCAAGTGGCTCCTCCTTGGCCGCATTAAGGCCGATGACCGGTATGTCATGTGGTCAGGCGTCTTCGCTCGATGGTGGACCGTGACCCGCCTTGTCGCCGTATGGGAGGCCACAGTTGGACATTTCCTATCGGATACGCCCATCAGAAACGTGTTTTACAACCTTATGGGTTCGAACATTGCGATCACGGCGCGACTCCACACCCCGATTCGATGCTGGGATCTTGTAACAATTGGAGCCAAGAGCGAGATCAAAGGCCACATCTTTCCTCGAACAATGCACTGGACCGGCGCATACTTTCAAGAGGTAGTCGTCGGGTCTGAATCCGTCGTTGGTAGCGGTGCTGTTGTCATGGCCGGCAGCAACGTGGCTAGCCGTGTTCGCATCGAGAGCCGTACAGTAGTCCCACCGGGCGGCAGTCTCAAAGCTGAGAATGCTAAGTGGAGTGGCCTCCCGGCTACCATGATTGAGAGCGAATCGTATTCGCCATCTCCGACGCTCATTGGTCCGCTGGGACTCTTGCTTCGTTGCTTGACCCCATTTGCTCTTTTTGCGTTGATGGTCATTGCATGGTGGGTGGCGAACGAAATCGGACCTTCAGCTCCTGAACCCTCTGTGAGCAGCAGCTGAAGTGATGTGCGCGATGCCAACCTCCACGTATACAGATTAACTGTATACTACGACCACTGGAACTGGACTGCATTCCTCTTGTCGGGGTCATACGTTTTGATTCACGAACTTGCTGGACTCCTGCTATTGTGTACCTGCGTGATATTCAAGTGGTCGTTCGTGAGCCCATACTTTGTGGATCGGGTGGAAGCGCTGATTGTGTTTCTTTACTTCCCGTTCCTACCCAAAACGGTACTGCAAGAGTGGTGGCATCGATTGTTTGGAATGAGGCTTGGCCGAGGATCCGTCATTTCATCATGTGTTGGCGTCGTCTCGGCCTCTCTTGCCCATCGCGTCCGCGTGGGTTCGAACAGTGTTTTATTTTCTTCAAGCTGCGCCCCTACTACAGCTAGCCCTGGTGTTGCTAGTAATGTGTGGGAATGGATAGGATCGTGCGGTCGTCTTGGTTGTCCGTGGTTGTCCATCGCGGCCGAGCCTGATATCTCGATTGGCAACCGATGCGAATGTGCAGCTGGCAGTTTCATCGAGTCTGGTGTCACAATGGAAAATGACTCTGCGACGCCTACACTGACCAGGGTGCCGAACGGCCAGACAGTTGCGCCTGGACAGATCGTTGTCGGGAATCCTGTCAGCCCAACGCTGACGAAGGCTGAGAAGGCAGAAACGGACAACGACGACGAGAGCATGTCTTGGCATGTGGCTGGTTTACTACGCAATACGTTCCTGTTGTTGCATCTTGGCTATCTCTTTGTCGGGGCAGTGTTGACGCTAGAAATTGTTCGAGACGTCGACCTCGGTGACTTGGAGATTGAATACACCCTACCAATTCGAGTCGGTCTTGTATACCTATTGATCGTTGCGGGCGTTGTCCTCGAGTTGCATCTGGTAAAGAGACTCGTGTTTGGAAAGACCGTCATTGAGAAGTTCTCTCTTCGAACGTTTCGCGGCGTAACGTTTCATCACATGCAAGTCATTGTTGAGTTGGTGGAGTTGGTAACTATGCCGTTGATTGGCGGTCTTTTCCCGTTGACGTTGCATTACAAGCTACTCGGGGCAAACATTGGCGACTGTACGTCTGTTTTCATTGACATGTTTGGTTTCGTCGACCCGGGAGACGCGGAAAACACAACCATTGGCAATTTTGCGGTCGTCGACGAGGCAAGTCATTGCGTGGCACATCGGGTCGACCGCGGTACTCTCAACCACGGCACCGTGTATCTTGGTGCTGGGGCTGTGCTCCATCCCGGCGCCGTTCTAATGCTTGGATCTATGGGTGCCGGATCTCAGCTCCTCCCCCTTTCGAAGACGTTACGAGAACAAACCATTGAAGACCACGAACTTCTCATTGGTTTGCCTGCTGTACATGCTCAAAAGTTCACCGGTAGTGGAGACCACAATGACGCAGCGTTGTTGGCTTAGGTAGACCGTACCATCAGATAGTTTCACTAAAGTTCCAACCCCCAGCAATTAAGAAAAACGGAACTTTACTGAAAGTTGGAACTTTGTCTCATTGAGCCCCGTGTCGGCCCGTGTGTGTTATGGGAGCCTACCTGGGGTGGTTTCTGTTGATTTTTGTTCATGTTGGGGAGTACAAGAAGATAAACTTTCACGGGGTGGAACTGTTTTGCTCCTACCGCTGGTGTCTGTATCATGCTATGTGGCTATAGTGTTGAGCTCTCCAGGTTGCCTGGCAGGGAAGGGATAGAGGAAGTAACTTCATAGTATAAATGAACAATCTGGATGCTGGTTCCTAACTTCCAGCAGCCCTCCATGCAGCTCAGTCTCAAACAACCACAAGACCCATTCACTAGTCAGCAATATTCAGTCATGAGAACTACACAAAATTTGTGTACGGCATGAATGTGCATCATCATGATCATGATCATCCAACGTGGAAACAGCCTTGCTCACTTTCTCGGAAGAGGGTCCAATTTGTCTTTGGCTCTCTGCTTGTTGGCCTTGTTGAGCTTCTGCTGTGGCGCATGCAAGCTGCAAGAGAAACCATTTCAGAGGCAAAGTTCCAGAGTTCTCTGCTCCAGATTGACAATGTTGCCCCTGTGCTTCTCCGCCTGGGTGGCTTTCACTTCCTTCTTGTATGAGTTGTAGGCTTCAAACAAGACCCTCAGCTAACCAAGCAGAATTGGCCGCCAGCATCATTGGTGAACTTGCCTACCATGATGGGCTAGCGCTTGCCAGGGATATCCTTGACCCACTTCTCCTCGTTGTTTTCCCAAAGAACAACAACAGCATTGGCCTCATGATGAGGAGTGGGATGGATGTTGGCAGTGCAGCCTTCAAGTGGATACCGTTGCATGGCTGCTAGCAGTCACTGCAGTCTTCATGGGACCTGCAAATACTGGTATATCAGCTTTCGTAGATCTACAGATAGATTGATGTCTACTGGCCTTAATCGCTACCGTTAGGTGTCCGGTTTTCCCGGACGTCTACCGGTAATAGCTGTGAAGCTCCTCAAGGTTCCTCAGAGTAGATCATAGAAATGTAGCTGGCTTTGCTGCCGTGCCCACCAACCTGTAGAGCTGGAGTGGAGCGTCGATTCTTGGGTCCAGCTTTTGCTTTCTGTCTCATGCCACGGCAGTCTCCTCAGCAACCGCAGATGCTTCCCTGTCGTTCGCCTTTGTACTACTGTCATTGTCGTTCCCAACCCTTCGTCGTTCCACCATATCCTTGATTTCCCGGAGAGCACAATCCAATAGCTCGGCACACGTCGGTTTGCACCGTCCATCCCGCCCCAACATTGCCACCGAACAGGAAGCACTGGTCAATAAGAATCGTTCTATTCGAATTTTGAATGTGTCTCGCAGAAAATCCTGCAGGGCCAGCACCAGTGGTACTGTTTCATCATTGGAGGAATCGTCGTCGGTTGTCGATTCCCGTGCGTGTTTCTTTCCATTCACAACTATATCATTCGCTAACCGTAGCAGCGCCACTGGCGGTACCATGAGTGATACCGAATCGAGTCCAGAACCAGCAACGGCGGACGGTACTTGATAGACTAGAGTAAGAGGTTTGGTGGTGGTGGATTGTTGCTTCGTGTCGTCGTCGTCTTGTTGTTTGCCAAACTTGGAAAAGTGTTGGGAAGTCCACCAAGTCACGGCCAGTGTCATGTCGACAATGCTGGGTCGAAAGAGGGACTTGGCGACACGACAGGCTGTCTTGGTTTCCAAGCATTGCCAAATCGCCTCCAAGGATCGTTTGGATCCCCGTGTGAGCAAAAATGCAAACCGTTGGATTTTGGTGTTGTCTTTGTTGTCTTTGGTATTATGTTGAGGAAAGCAACAAGCTATTTGAGCGGATGGCTCCTCTTGGACCGTCACGTCGACTAGTAAATGATGACATTCATCCTGTGAATGTTTGTCTTGAGTGGATTGCCTGGTGTCATTGTTTCTTCTGCCAATAGTCTCGAGAAAACTCAATTTTTGTTTCTTTCTGCGTGGTTCGTCATTTTCATCATCATCGTCTTGAGATTTTCCCCAACACAAGCGCACAAAGGACCCTTCCTCCCAGCTCCCACAACAGTCTTCTCCACCTTGGCTCGCCCACTGATTTCGCAATGACATTGTCATTTCCTCCTCCAAGGATGACAATGAGGAAGAATCCAACGGAATCCCAAATTCGCTCAGGCATTGAATGGACCAAGTATGACGGAGCAGAAAATTCCCCAAATTGACAATTGGTATCCGATTGGTGTCATCTGAGGGAGGGACAGCCAGGAGGGACGTCATTGTCTCTCAACCTTTAAAAAAAGAGAATGCTTTTTCGGTTGGGGTGCTTTACCGTTGGTCCTTCACAGAGACAGAACGCAAAATCTCAAAAAGGGCGAGAATCCAGTGATGATGGGTGAAGGATACCTTTTCGCCTCACAGTCCGTGACCAATGCCGACGTGGTTCACCAGCGATGTCCAACTACATGCACACTTACTTTACTTCCATCAACCAACCAACTGCATCACATCAAACGCAACGTCCGACTTGTACGTGTGCTGAACGGTCAGGTGGTGCTTTTAAAAGCCAAAAGAGCTGTGGATAGACTGTTTTGATAGAGTTCTTGGAAATGCTTGGCTAAGCATCATTATTTACGGTAACGCTGCTGCAAAAGGTAATATCCTTTCAAGTATTGAAGCGCAGCCCCTTGAATCTGGTGTAAAGTAAATGATGACGGAGCGGCTTGCGCCACCAAAATCACTTCAACCACACCACAAGATCCACGTACACCTGCTCACCTGCTCACATTTTGCTTCGACGACGAGCATCGCGAAATCTTCTTGCCATCGTTGTACCCATTGTTTCGATCCAGGAAGGAAAAACAACAACAATCTACACAACAAGTCAAGTCAAGATGGAGGTATACACACAAACTATTAGTAACATCGGGGAGTCCATCCTGGAATGGTCTGACCCCGAAAACAAATTCCGTGGGCACACTGAGGTACGCCAACAAACACTTGGGTATCATTTTTTGTTGTTGCAAAAAAGGGTTCTGATCCAAATTTTTCACTTTCTCCTTTTCTTTGTAGGGATGGTTCATGACCGATTTCACCACCGCCTTCAGTGTGGCTGTTGCCTACCTTGTCTTTGTCTTTGTTGGATCTGCCGTCATGAAGTCGGGAGTCGCTCCCATTGATCCCTACCCGATCAAATTCTTCTACAATGTTTCGCAAATCATGCTTTGTGCTTACATGACAATTGAGGCCGGTTTGGTGGCATACCGCAACGGATACACTGCCATGCCTTGCAACGCCTTTGATACCACCAATGCTCCCGTTGCCAACTTGTTGTGGCTATTCTACGTCAGCAAAGCATGGGACTTTTGGGATACCATCTTTATTGTCCTCGGCAAAAAGTGGAGACAACTCTCCTTCTTGCACGTCTACCACCACACTACCATTTTTCTCTTTTACTGGTTGAACGCCAACGTCCTCTATGATGGTGACATTTTCCTCACAGTGGCTCTCAATGGATTCATCCACACCGTCATGTACACATACTACTTCATCTGCATGCACACCAAGGACCCCAAGACTGGAAAATCATTGCCCATCTGGTGGAAGTCATCCCTCACCATGTTGCAGCTCGTCCAATTCGTTACCATGATGTCCCAAGGATGCTACCTCTTGGCTACTGGATGCGAAAGTTGCAACCGTCGAGTCACTGCTTCCTACGTTGTCTACATCATGTCGCTCTTCTACCTCTTTGCTCAATTCTTTGTGGCTTCCTATGTCAAGCCCAAGAAGGACAAGAAGGAAGCGTAAGCGCAGCAACAACGATTAAAGGCTGTATGACGAGCATGTACAGAAAGGACAAGAAGGAGGAAGCTTTATTGAGCGCAGCAACGACTATAGGTTGTATGACGAACATGTACAGAAAAGAAAAACAACCCATGAACTTAACAAAATTCATAGAAAAAACACGATAACAAAACACTGCCCATTGATGTGATTCCCTTGTGCTTCCAGCTGCCATGGCTGGAAGGATACGACAGTTACTTGTCTCAGCAGTATTCGAAACCATAGTTTTCTTTGTGGAGGAGCAACTTTGATCCTCCGCTCTTTCGAAGTTACTGGCAAGAGGCTTGTCAGCCAGCTACAGTCTCGATGTGCGGCTCTTGTCTATTGTCATCCTAGCCAATATCGACTTTGGCAACAGGGCAAGGAAAAATGGAATGACCCCCACAGATTATACTTACTTTCTTGTGACCATGTCTGTTCTTGCTTCCACCATGCCTCCAGACACCCAACATTCAAAGCTTCAAACTTGCCAGAAAAGTCGATCTGGAACGGGCCATCAAAGATGCTTGAAATTCTTGCTACTCTGTTCTGGCATAACAGCAGTAATGTATGAGAACATGATCACAATGTCATCTGATCGGTAGTTCATTGATTGATTCAATCATCAGTCTGGAGCGACCAATGGAACGGGAACCTTAGCTAGAGGAGAAAGAAAAGAAGCGTCAGGACGTGTGAAGTCACACGCTTCAACTCTCCTAGCTAGAGGAGAAAGAACAAGGGTCAGGGTGTGCGCAGTCACATGCTTCAGCTCAAACCATAGTGCTCGCTCCATCGGGAAACTACCGCAGCTTCTACAGGCGCATGCAGGCCACGAGAGAAAGCAGTGGCCCGGCAGAAGTATCGTGTACACATCATGCGAATGATAATGGATTCCTATTGGTGCTACATGTACCTTGCAAACCATCCACACCAGCGTGCATGTTACGGCAATTAACTCTTGCTTAGCTGTTGCTTACGTTTGCTTGGCAGTTTTGTTTGGTGTCACACTCTAGGTCAGATGAGACCCCTGACGGGTACCCCAATGCCCTGAAGTGGCTACTATCACGCACAGACCATTCCGTCATTCCTTTAAAATGCTGGTTGCTGCTTCTTGCTGCTGCTTCCTTGCTGCTGCAGTTTCATCATGATCATGTGTCCACGTGCCGATGCCTGTCCAAAGTGCGATTTGGCCAGTTTCTGTTGCAGTTCTTCTGGGATTTCGGCTCCCACAGCAGTGGTAACATTTCCCAAAAAGCTCAAAAAGAAAAATGCCAGAATGGGTGACAGATCCAATCCAAAGACGGGTGGGATAATACCTCGAAACAGATTGAGGTAGGGATCGGTGATTTGGTAGACGGGTTGGAGCAATCCAATGCCCTGGGCTTGTGGGATCCACGACAAGAGGATGCGTCCGGTAATGATGATATTGTAAATGGAGAGAAAGTTGGCAAATCCACCCACCATGACTTGTTCAGCCACACCGTAACCGGGAATGGCCATGGCGGTTCCCTTCATGGATCCCGTAATGGGACGGCGAGGTCCATAGGAAAAGTCCTTGCGGAAATCGTTGGGGCTGACAGTGCGGGGCGCCAAAGTTCGGCTGTTGGGAAGAAACACGGAGGCTTCGACCGCGGAAGAGAAGACAAGAGCCACGAGGGCGAGGATGGCAACAGGGGACTTCATGGTGGGCTGTTTGATTCGATGTGTAGTAAGGCAGCACCGGCTTGGTTATCCATGCATGTGCCGTCCAACGCCATGGTGGCAGCATTCGCTGCGCATGACGTGGATGTTTCCTCGTGGCAAGCAAAAGATCCATCGGCTTCTGAGTCACGAGAACACGCACTTGTGAATGAATCCCGTTCATTTTCTCTCATTTTTCTGGCTTCAGTCATGCCTCCGCCGCACTCAATGGACAACAACCTGCCTCCAACAAGAGTTCAAGAGACCATGAGACTTTCGGATATCGTCCATGATGCTGCCTGCAGTGCTATTACTGTTGATTCACCATGTGCCATCTACCAGCCACAACAGACCAGCGAAGTGGCCACTTGCCTGACGTTTGCAGCAGCGGCTCGTGCCATGAAGCAGCATCGATTCTTCCTGAAGCGACACTGCCATCAACCACACAACAATCGTTCACACCATCAGCCCGTTGTTGTGGCATTTTTGGCCGGAAATTCCGTTGATTTTTTGCTGTCCATCCTGGCGTGTACCTTGCAACCATCATGTTTGCTTCCTGTGCTGCTAAATACACGATGGACTCCGGTAGAAATTGCACAAGCATTGGACCCATCCGACAGGAATGATCATCCCACAATATTGATTGTCCACGATGCACAGCATGCTTCCAAGGCTCAGAGAGCTGCAGAGTTGTTACGAAAAGAAGCCCACCTAGTCTCCGTGATTACCTTGAGTTTGCCCAGCATTTCAGCGTCCTTCCGGACTCGACTGGAAACATCCAACAATCAGCATCGACAAGCGATGGATAAAATAACGACAAAAACGTCTCAAGTTGACGAGATAAAAGACACGGGAAAAGCATCCAACAACCCTATCAATGACACTGCAGTGATCATTTTCACCTCGGGAACGACTACGGGAGCCAAGGGCGTGCTGTTAAGCCATCGAGCCTTAATCATTCAATCCAGGGCCAAGTTGATTCCTCCATGCTCCTACGACAAGTCTACCAAAATGCTAGCCACCACAGTCCCACTCTTTCATGTGGGTGGATTGAACAGTTCTTTGGCCGTTTGGATGGCGGGAGGAACCTTGATCTTTCCTGCTTCGTATCATAACAGAAGTGGTTTCCAACCACATCAAGTTTGGGGATCCCTCTCAATATCACCCTCAGCATCCAATACACTGGTGGTCGTACCGGCCATGCTATCCGCCATGATAGAGACATTGAACAGCCAAAAGACTGCTGCTGTGTTTCCACACGTAAAATTAATCCTCATTGGTGGACAGTCTGCTACAGAGCGACTCCTCCAGTTGATCATTCCGCGGTTCCCACGTGCTCGCATCGTGCAGACATATGCCTGTACAGAAGCAGCTTCTTCCTTGACATTTTGGCAACGACATGATCCCTACAACAACACAAAGACAAGCTTAGAAGGAGGAGGAAGAAGAATGATGGACAGTGGACAATCAACCAGCAATGGTACCAGAATGGCTGGAGACTGCATTGGACGACCACCGGCTCATGTGGAATTGCAACTTGTTGCTCCTTCAACTACGGGTGGAGACGAGATGCCACAAACAATAGCCAAAGCATTCACAACTGGGATCCTCGCTACCCGAGGACCGCATTTGTTATCAGGGTATTGGCGTCGTCCCAACTCGCCGTTGAGGGATGGATGGTTCTGGACCAATGACTTGGGATACCGTGATGACCTGGGTAACTTTTATTTTGCGGGGCGTGTCGCCGATGTCATTCGGACGGGAGGAGAAACCGTGCTGGCCACCGAAGTGGAACGGGTCCTTATGCAACACGAGGCAATTGCCGAATGCGCCGTCTTTGCCTTGAAAGATTATGACAAGTTTGGGGAGACAGTCTGTGCAGCGCTGGTGGGATGTCAAAATAATGTCGAACAAGAACGACCCAAACTCTCGGAGATTCGTCAGTGGTGTGGCCAGCAGGGACTAGCAGGGTACAAGCGGCCACGGCGGGTATTTTGGGTCCAGCAACTGCCACGAAACTCATCAGGAAAGTTGCTGAAACGATTGTTGGTAGAACGCTTTGGCAGTATCCAGCATCCTGCAAGGAGTAAACTCTAACTAAAATGGGTGGTTGCTACAATATTTTATTCATCTTCAGCAGTGCTTCTATCGCTAGTTTGTGCAAAATGCTGTCACGTCCATTTTTGTTCGGATAGATGCATTGTTGTCGTTATTATGGTCCCACTATCAATAATCACATTTTTGTTTGAACTACAGCTTTGCCGCTGTAGCATCCGTCGGTGCAGGAATCTTCCATTCTTGTTCGACGGGACCAAAGTAGCTTTCCACCATTTCCTCCGTCACTTCTTCCAACGTACTGGGATTCCATTTGGGATTCTTATCCTTGTCCACCAACAGAGCCCGTACACCTTCCATAAAATCGGTATCCTTTCGACGTGTGCACGCCTGCGAGAGTCGGAATTCCATTTGCAAGTCTTCTCCCAAGGATGACGCAGCGGCACCTCGTTTCAGTCCTTCCAGCGTAATTTTGAGACTGGTGGGGGATGCCTTTTTCAGTGTTTCCAGTGTTTCGCAGGCAAATTGCTCGTTGGGTGTGGATTTGAGGGTTTCCAATTTGGCCATGATATCTTCCATTTTGACATTATCATCACCCACACTGGTTGTTGTAGTTTTGGGAGCAATGGTGAAAACATCATCAATCACCTTGCGTTGTTTGGCCAAGAAGGAATCACTTGGATCCACCGGTGTCATTTCGTGGAATTTCATGAGAATTGCGGCAAACGGATCAAATGTCTCTTGAGCTGTTTTGGCCACAACGGACGCATCGACCAATGCTTTTTCCAATTCCTCCAAATACTCCGACGGAACGTAATGGGTGGCCAGCCCCGTGTACATTAAATCTTCTGGTTTGAGTCGATGTCCCGTCAATGCCACATATGCCGGCAATCCTCCCTTGAAAAGTCGTGGCATCCAATAGAGGGATCCCACATCGGGGAATAATCCCAGTGCGGTTTCGGGCATGGCAAAGAGAGAATGTTCGGTCGCTACTCGATACTTTCCATGCACCGAAATCCCGGCACCACCGCCCATGACAATGCCATTCCAGAGCGATATTTGTGGAATGTTCTTGGAAGTGGCCAGTCGATAATTGATATTGTATTCTTTGCGAAAGAAATCGGCCGTGGCCAGTCCCTCCACGCCTTGTCCATGCGTCCCCTCTTGTTCCATGCGAGATTCATACATGGCTTTGACGTTACCACCCGCACAGAAAATGGGGCGTTTGGCTTCTTCATTATCCGCTGGCTTGAGCAGAATGGCTCGTACTTGACTGTTGGGATGATACCATTGGTCCAGGGTATCCGAAAAACAGTCTATCATGTCCATGGCCAACGCATTCAGCGCCTTGGGGTTATTCAACTGCAGAACACCCAAGTTACCCGAAAGAGAGGGCAGAAGTTTCGTCGTGAATCTCATGGTTTCTTCTATTTTTATAAATTAATCTCTCTCTGTCTCTTTCAAATAATGTGGTCTCTGGGATGCAATCGACAGGATGCACTTGTATTGTGACATCGAAGAAGAAATTCTGATACTGGTGCATTCTCGCAAATCTTGCTCAGTCACGGATACAAACTTCAGACCGACTGGCTTATTTGGAAGAGCAGGCCTTGGCACTTGGCACAGAACACAAAATCCAGCTACTGTTACTGGTAGCTATAATGTTCCTTTTTCATGGAATTGGTTGACATTGGTTGACAAAGACCCAGTTTGCAACCAACCACAGAGCAAGATCTTGGGCGAATAGAACTTAGATTTGGCTGTATGGTGTGTGACTTTCAAGTTGGCATCTTAAAGCTTACAAGTCAGGAGCTTCACCGTTCGTTTGGGTATTCGTCGTCACACTCAATGCTTCAATGCTTCCAGATGGAAACTTTGGTTCATAGCCAATCTGATTCAGGGCAGCCTTGACCACCGCGGGTGTCAAGGAGCGTGGAAGACGAACTGGTGTCGTATCGTCATTATTATCACCCTCCCTTCCAACCCCAAAACGAGCTTTTTGCTTGCAGCGAAAGGGAGGTCCATACAACTGTACCAACTCTTGGCTGGGACGGTACTGCTCCGCCTGTCGTATGGTTTCCCGGATCCCATTCCAGTAGCGCTGTTCGGCTTTCATGGCTTCCACCCAAACTTTGGGAGGGCATGGCTGGTCTTGACGACGACTACAGCGGCGGGTAGTATCTTCCACAGCCGTGCGGTCGCCATCGCGAACCTGAGCCCACAATGCCAAGCTGTCTGGAAAACTGGTCACCATGGTGCCATCGTCCAATTTGTGGACGGGAGGCATGGGAATATGGCTCTTTCCACGGAAATGCACACATGTCATGAGAGCAATTGCCACAGTGTGGATATTATTATTGCGGCTAACGTCATAAAAAGCTCGAAAAAAGTCGGATACCAGCGGTGTTGTGCCATTTGCATCCAGATCGACACTTCCCGTGTCCGCCGTGAGGCTGGTAAACCTTGGCATACTCTGTAGAATGACAGCTAGTTGGCGCGTGTCCACTAGATACAGCGAAAATTCATGTGCATGTTCCCGACAGCCGCTGGCAATGACATGGGAATTCACCATTGGTGATGCTTGTTGTTGACCGATGGAAGAAGGGTTGTGGTTGACATGATACTCTCGCCATCCTGGTTCCGTAATGTCAAGAAAGGCTCTGTATCCCCTCACGACACCGCGTCCAAGGAAAATTGCATTGGTGTTGTCATTCTCACTGTTTCTCTCATCAATGGTTTTGATGTTGCCATCGTCAAAGTCGTCAGGAGCAGCAGTGTAGTGAAGAATCGGATGACTGGGAAATCCTTCCTCGAACAAACCCGTCACGCCAATGACAATGTATTCCACAGCCACTGCTTCATTGAAACAGAGAAGTAAACAACCCAGAAATAGCAGTGGATGGACGAGACGCCGATTGTTGTTGGATGCCATGAAAATGGATTATATCTATGCTTGCTGTAGTAGGCTCATCGGGTCTCGTCTCTCTTTTTGCTTGACTTCTTGTCTTCCGGTCGGATCTTTTTAAACACGGATACCGGAGGGTACCGGTCTGGTACCTGGTAACACAAGGCAGATCAGCTGGGTTACATTTGGATCTTTTCCCATTGTGGACCTTTTACATGAGTTAGACTAAATGATCTTCAGGGCTTCTGGTCTCCTCATCAGACTCTCTCCAGTGCAACAAAGAAGAATGGCAAAGTTCTGCTTTTCCCCCGACCCTCCACCCAACCACTGGTCGCGCAAAGGAGGGGCTTTCCCAATCCTTGTATGTAGCCCTCGAGTGGAGGAACTCCGACGATGCATGCAGGACAATTCAAGTCATCTATCAACCCTCAGGGGAGTAGAAGCGGCTCTTTTGCTTCTTATTGCCAGCTTTGGTGGGCTGGCAGTGCTAGAACCCTGTTCTTGTTGTCGGGGAGAATCGTTCCGCTACTGTGGGACGCAGGGCCGACACTGCCTTGTCGAGGATTCTCCCCAATCCCAACAAAACCCAAATAAAGAGTTTTGCTCACGGTTTGACTATTCACCGTTGGATTTTATGAGCGTGTGTACACTGGATACAGATGACTACTTCTATTTCTCTGAGCACATCCAATTTTTTCATGGTATTAGTTCAGACTGGAAGTGGGAAGAAAGGAGCCAGAAAATGGTGGATGAAAAAGGTTTGCGAGCCTTTCAAAATTTAGCTCTTAGTTGTGGAAGTTGCAATGGTATTGGATACGTTGCCTGTTCCTCCAAGGGATTCTATTCAAATTGCTTAAAGGTGGAGTGGAAAGACATGCAAAACTTTCAAATCACATGCCGAAGAAGCTCCAATAGCAGTGGCATGGTTCGTTGCTACTACCTCAATTTTTCCAGGACTCTCTTGGACCCTCCCAGCAAGTTTACTGGAGATGAAAGGTGGTTAAGCCTATATCAGAATACTGAAGATGGCAAGAAAAGGCTGGATGCCGATATGCAAGCCGAATTGGATCTCAATTTGAAAATTGTGCCCATCAAAACAAAAAAATACAGGTTCAGATTGTCCCCGTCGGCATGTCTGTCAGTGACGAAAGCTGTTTTGGCCCAGGGATTAAAAATGAAGTGGTCTGTCAACCCCTGAACGAAATGGCTTGTTTATTGCGTCAGTTTGGGTTCGCCTGTGAAGTGAAACTGCCTGCTCTTTTTGCACCATTCTTGGCCGGGATTTAGTTTTCAAAATGAACATGCACTGGTATATCCCCACCAGAACACATCTTACAACTGTAGTTTGCTGATGCCGTCACATCTAGCTAGTAGAGGGAGTGTCACAAACCGATGGAACCAAAGCAAGGAAGGGATTGTGGAGGAGTGTTTAGCGGTACAGGACTTGGTGGTTGCATGTGCCACACGCAAGTAGCTAGCAGGAAGGGACAAGACGCCAATGATAGCTCTAGCTAGCTAGAGTGGCCGTTGCTCTGTCATCTGAGATGTGAATTCCAGTCCATCTACATGCATATATCTATCCGATGTACCGTATCGTATTTGGGCTGGACTGTGGCGACCGTATCCGGTGGCGAACAAGTCCACCAGATTTTCCGCACAAATTGGGCCGCCTAATTTTGCCAACATACTTACCCAGTTTCTACGTAGGTTTCAGTACGGTACTGGCTTCGTGCTTCCTTGTTTCCTTCCGTTCCCACGCATCTCTTTGCATGCCACAATTGGAGGCAGGACATTTGTCGCCATTGTTGCGAGTATTTCTCATCCACAAGTCTTCTTTCCAAGCCGACCTTTCTCGGATTGATTCGGGTTGGCAGCATAACTTGAATAAGAGCAAACAACAACTACTACTTGCCGACATGACATCCCCTGCCTTGTTTACCTCCGCCATGGAGACGTTTGCAGATCCCGTATTATTGCCGGCCAAGGCGGAGCGATTGGTGGTCCTCATTCTTGTCATTGCTGCCACTCATTTATTGCGCAAACTACGAGAAATGTGGTGTCGACAGTCGGAACTGAACCAATGGATCCATCAGACTCGAATGGAAGGGCAAGAAAAAGTGCACAATGTTCTGACCATGGCAACGACCACAAATGACTCTGTGCTGTTGACAGCATCCGAAACCCGACAACAAATCCTGGACAAATCGTTGGACCCCAAACAGAATATCATCTTTCTGGCCAAACGCTGTCGCAAATATGGAACGAATCAAGAAGGAGTGAATTCCGTCACAGAAGAGCTATATGATGATGTAAGAAAAGAAGAAAAATGTGATAATGCCTGCACCACGGTACCCATGCGCCACTTTTTGCTTGTTTTCTCATTTTTGGTTCCTTGTTCTGTTTTGTTTCTGTTCTGTTCACCAAGGCTTATGCGACTGCGGCTGCTTTGGAGACAAAATTGGAGCAGATGGACGCCAAGGACGCACCACCACTCTTGGGAGTTCCCCTGTGTGTCAAGGATTGCGTGGGGCTGGAAGGCAGTTTGTCCACCGGTGGCCTGGCTTGTCGGCTCAATAGACGAGACAAGCAAGATTCACTCATCATGGAGGCGCTCAAAGAGGCCGGAGCTATTCCTTTGTGCAAAGGAAACGTTTGTCAAGGTGAGTTTGTTGTTTCCTATTATTCTTTTTTGCCATTTGTTGGTCCAATAAATAATCATTGTCATGCTTTTCTCACTCAATCTGGTTTCACATCACATGGTGAACAAAAATCTACAACAATCTACCCCTCCGTACTTCACAATTCTACTTTGTGCCAACAAACAGGCATGGGAATCAGCGAAAGTGTCAACAGAATTTGGGGTCGTAGGTCAGTCATTCAGTACCATTGGGAGGTCTTCTTCAGTCAATGAGCTTTCGCAATCAAACAATCAACTCACTATGCATCTATCCATCAACCAATCTTTTATCATACACAGTCGCAACCCATGGAACTTGAGTCGATCTCCGGGTGGATCCTCTGGTGGTGATGCCGCTTTGGTCAGCACTGGCTGTGTACCATTGTCGGTTTCGGCTGATGGAGCCGGAAGCATTCGTATCCCAGCCTCCTGCTGTGGTGTGGTTGGATTCAAGCCATCTCCCAGTCGCCTCACCTTTAAAAACTCCATGAGACCCAAGAAAGACGACAAGTATGGTTCCTCCTTGGTGGTCCCCGCCACCATGGGCCCCATGGCTCGGTCCGTGGAGGATTGTGCCAATTTTATGCGAGCGGTTTGCTCTCCAACCGTACGCCGTGGGGATCGCAATGTGATTCCACTCGACTTTAATGAAGCTGATTATCAAGACACCCGCAAGCTAAAGATTGGCTATTTCATGACGGATGGCTGGATGGATCCATGTCCCACTGGAAAACGCGCCATGAAGGAGGCCATTGAGGCACTCAAGAAACAAGGGCACATGGTGGTGCCATTCCAGCCCCCCACGGACGGGTGGCATCACAACCGGTTGTAAGTGGCACTGAAAGGAGGGGAATGTGCTTGGCTTTGGTACAGTGAGGGCGCTCAACTCTTCTGTTCTTTGCTTGCGTGACAGGTTTGTGGGCATCACTGCGGCCGAGGGAAACATGAGGTCCTATCGAGAAGGACTGGAAGGAGAAATGATGATCCCGGAATACGCTCCTCTAGTTGGTGTGGCAGCTCTACCAAACTTTTTCCGTCCCATTGCAAAGTTGTTCTTGCCGAAACGTGTTGGGCATCTTCTGGGATGCGGGAGTAAGTTCAAACTGTGTATCAAGAGTGCGGGCTTGGATTGCTTCTGTTTTGCTCATTGGTTTGCCGATGAATGATTAGAAAATGGCGGGCTTACAGGTTATGAAATCTGGGACTTGTGTGCGGACTTGTTGAAGATGAAGCAACAATGGTCGGATGCCTTCAATGACACGGGAGTGGATGCTGTGATCTTTCCATCGTTGCCGATTCCTGCCATTCGTCATGGCCAATGCGGCAAGATCATGTCCGTCGCCTACATGTTTATTGGCAACCTATTGGGTTGGCCCTGTGGTGCACTGCCAATCACCACCGTTCGACAAGACGAGCAGCATTACCGCTTTGAGGATCTTCCGAAGATTCAACGTGACATCATGTCCAAGACCGTCGCGGAGGAAATGGTGGGCAGCGCGGGACTGCCCATGAGTATCAGCATCATGACACCTGGATTTGAGGATGAAAAATGCCTTCGAGTGATGAAAGAGATCGAGAAGGGAGTAAACTTCCAAGCAAGGCCTACAGCTTTCCAAGCCAAATCCATCTAAAAGATGTACATGTTCGTGGATCTTCCATGAAAGCCAAGTCAACCCGTTGAATGTTTATCTGCCCATGATAGTGTTGCTGTATATTCTAAAGTGTAGTTCTAGAAGCATGCATTGGGTTTCAGTCATCTAGCGAAGATCACATGAAAGCATCACTACTTTACCAGTATAGTAAAGGAATGCCAATGTACCTACATTTCTGACTATTTCTTGATCAAATCTCGTAGTCAGTTTATACTCCTTCTCTGGCCTTCCATTGTCACGTTCCCATTGAAACACGATAGGTCCATTTCTGCAGCTTAACACATCATTTTCCACCCATTCTCATGTGCCCACTTTTGGACTTCCAAGAGCCCATTTTTGGGGGGAGCCGATGCGCAAGTCTTTCCATTCCAAAGGCACTTCACCTCGTTGCCATCCCATGTTTGAGGCATGGCACGCAGCCATTGCAGAATATGCAAATGCCCACCTCTGCTCTAGCTACCGCTAGCCAGCACGGGCGCTGTTCCTTCAGAAGTTCATAGTTGACCTTGTGTGTTTGCACCCATTTCCACGAATACGGGTTTTAGTTCTTCCACGCTGCACGCCACTCGTCACAATGAAACAGTTCACTAGCTGGCTAGCTACATAGCACTGACCGACTGTTACTTATTGTAGGGCTCAGGCTAGGACGTCACCCCATCCACGTCTTCTTTTTGACGGCATTGCTCCTTCCGAAGCCGTTTGGTATGCACATTGCATATCCTCCCGCACGTGGTGGCAATCCTGGCTGGTGGTTTACAATAATAACATTGTACGCTACTGGTACTTTTCCGATTAGCATTCTGTAGCCGTGTTCGATCATTTTGTTGTGAAGGGCGTTTCGTATTCGTAGAAGGTTTATTTGAAGGAAAGACGCAATCAATCCACAAGGGAAAAAGTCAAGCAAGATGAGCTCTGGTTCCAAGAACGTCGGTATTATGGCCATTGAGGTCTATACCCCTTCTACATTTGTACTGCAGTCCAAGCTGGAAGAGCACTATGGTGTGGCACAAGGAAAATACACTATTGGTCTTGGTCAAGAAGGAATTGGACTTTGTGGTGACGTGGAAGATATCAATTCCTTGGCTTTGACCGTGGTCAAGTCTTTAATGGAAAAGTGGGTTCTTCTTATGTATTTGGTATTTGCTGGCTCGGCAATTTTGCCTCCAACTAATGAATCTCACCATGAACTTTTTCTTTCATCAACAATATTTCCAGATACAACATTGATCCCAACACCGTGGGTAGACTGGAAGTTGGAACTGAAACATTGGTAGACAAGTCAAAATCTACCAAGACGGTTCTCATGTCATTGTTTCCAGGCAACACAGATATTGAGGGAGCTACGGTAGTCAATGCTTGTTATGGAGGAACTGCAGCTCTTTTGAATGCATTTACATGGGTAGAATCCGATGGTTGGGATGGTCGATATGCTATTGTTGTGGCAGCCGATATTGCAGCCTATGCCAAGGGACCGGCTCGTCCCACCTGTGGAGCCGGAGCTGTTGCCGTGTTGGTGGGCCGTGATGCACCCTTGGCATTTAACCCAAGGGAACGAGCTACCCACGCAGCCCATGTATGGGACTTTTTCAAACCTGATCACACTGTCGAGTATCCTACCGTAGACGGTAAGTTGGAATTGTCATCATGGTGGTCGACAAGTCATCGCACGCCAATGATATTCCTGACCGTTCATCCTTGGCAATAAAAAGGTGCCTTGTCCCAGGTCTGCTACTACCAGGCTATTGAGGATGTGTACCAACGCTTGGCACAGAATGTGAAGAAAGCCAGGGGCGAAAACAGCAATGACCAACCCTTTGATTCAGAATCACCAGACTATTGGGTGTTCCATGCCCCTTACAACAAACTGGTCCAAAAGTCATACGGGCGGATGTTTTTGATTGATGCTCGTCGTCGTCGTCATGAGGAGAGCGAAGAAAAGAAAGAATCGGATACTGCTAATCCGTTGGAAGAGTGGCTAACCAAACCAATTGAGGAAACATACAGTGACAAAGCATTGGAAAGGGCCCTGAAAACTGTTTCGGCCAAGGCATACGAACAGCGATTCAATGATTCCAACTCGGCCAGCAAATTGAATGGAAACACGTACACAGCAAGCGTCTTTATCGGCCTGGCATCTTTAGTGGACAAGGCAGGATCGCGTGGAGATCTTTCTCCCGGTAAAACCATTGGTGTGTTTTCCTACGGATCTGGTGCACTCGCCACCATGTACCGTTTGCATGTGTAAGTCCTTCCTTCCAGTGGACATGCCGTTTGCTTGGTTTGTGTTGCCTAATAAGTTCTTGTTTTTGCTGTCGCGCAGTCGGGAACCAACGGAGCAATCTACTTTCACTGTCGCCAAGATGGCAGAGGCCTTAAAGCTGACGGAACGACTTGCGAAACGAGAAGAAGTCCACCCAGGCGAACTGGATATGGCTTTGGATACTCGTGCACGAATGCATGGTGCAGGGGCTCCCTACACCCCCGTCTACCCAACTGTCGGACGTTTGTTCCCCGGAACTTACTATCTGAAGGAAATCGACGCAAAGTGGAGGCGTGTCTACGAACGCGTTCCGCTGGACGCTAAAATGGAACCTCATGGCACATCCTTGGCTCCCGAAAGCGTTTTGAGAATGGCCGACCGCGACCCCCTTCCTGAAGACGGTGCCAAGAAACAAAAGGTTTAATTAGGTGGACGCAAGTACCCGATCTAGCTAGTTTGTTGGCTGGGGCCAGTATGTGCCGACATGACAATTTTTTAACGATATCTCGTGATGGCTGCAACGGAAACATGAACAAACCAACGAACCACTACGAGTGCATCTGCATAGCCCGCTAATATGCATAAATGTAGAACATGATGTCATTTTGGTTGACGGGATCTGCAATGCGATTGACGAGGAGGTCTCTCTGTCTATACAATCATGTATCATAGGATGATTACTTAGCTAGCTACATGTAGTAGATGGATGGACAGCTCGGTTTGCCAGTTCGCACGGCTCCTTTTCTTTGAAACCTTGAGGAAGCCACTGTCTTGTACCGCCTCAGGTTCCAGCAGTGACACTTTTCTCCCACAATCTTCGCCGAGGGCAAAGGGTGCGAAACTTTGTGCCTCATCCCATAGATACCGACCTTGTGTAACCATTCCCCTGCACCATTAAATCCTTGGTGCTTTTCAGGCTTGATAACTCGTGGCAATTCGAGCCAAGGTTGATTGAAGATGCGATTCGCTCGATTCGATTCGATTCGATTCGATTCGATTCGCCTCAAAATTTCGTTCGATTATTAGATCCAAGGGTGGATCCAAACCGACCAGTTTGAGTTTTTGGTTGGCTGCCACAACATTCCACCGCGATGATGGCATCTCCCGACCAACCCAACAGCGACAGCAAGGCCACTATAAGTAGTAGCACCAAGGTCCCTCCAACTGAACGGGAACTGCAAGTGCAACAGCGAGAATTGGCCCGCCTTCGTCAGTTGTTCAAGAATTCAAACTGGCAACTCCTCCGTGACAAGTGGCCTCTGGTCCGGGAGGATTGTGGCGAAGCCTGGAAGACCGAGCCAGAAGACTGTCAAGTGGAAAAACAGATTATTCGAGAACATGTGGAAGTTTTCGAACATGGCGTGGTCATGTCCTTGGTAGTCTTTGCTACCCTACGAATTGTCGCTCATCCCAGATTTGAGCCATTGGCCGAGCGGTATATCAAGCCCATCTTCACCTGGGGGCTGCGTTCCACCAAACGAAAAGCACCCAAGAAGAAAGCCGACACCACCACCACCAACACAACTGCCGACAAGCAAAAACCCAAATTGGCGCAACTGCAGCAACGTGGACGGCTGCGACAATTCAAGAGTCACTTGGAAAAACAACGAGATTCCCACGTGGAACGTGTCCACCAGGCGGCCGAGGCACCTCATGATTTTTTGGTGAGCACCATTGTGGGTGCCTCGGCGACGTTTCTCTTTTTCCAGCCGGCTCAATTGCGATTGGATTTTGAAGAAGCACCACTCATGCCGGGAAAGAGCTTTTGGTGCGATCACATGTGCCAAGACGCTATTACCATTTATCAAAACACGGATCCCAAAGTCTTTCAGTATGACGAGTCGGAAACTCCAGATGCCAATGTCAAATCCTTTGAAAAATTTGCCCTGCATTGTATTCTGAGATCGGCATACATCCAAAAACGAAAGCAACAAGGCGAAGCCAAACCAAATGTACTCCCCACAAGTGGACCATGGGAATTGCCAAAACAATTGAATGACGAAACAATCAAAGAGGGGATGGTGCTGTCACCGTTGTAGGAGCTACCGGGGTCTGCGAAAGGCAAAGTCAATGAAACAGGTTGTATACAAAAGAGCTCTTAAATCTAGCTTCACCTGGTATTCCCCTATGCTACCTCAATCTACCCCGATGAACATATCTTCGTTTTTCGAAGCTACCAATATTATAACCTCCCAGCCACGATAGAGTGTGGTTCCTAGCAAGTCCGACCTAATTAGTGTTGACTCATTAGTAGTGCCTTGGAGGGGCACCACCATACCCACAGTATAAGAGTCTTTAGAAGTTGATACAGTCAGCAAAAGCGAGCAGGTGGAATGCACGACGGCATGATCTCTGCTGTGGCTGGACCCTGAAGGGCTGAATTGGCTTCGCAAGGTTCGTAGGTATCAGGCTATCGTGAGAAAGGATAGTGCAGGTTGCGTACCGTAGCGGAAGGCACCATGTCTGAACTACATGTTTATGTTTGCTTGTGCGAACCACTAGGATGAAATGAATCAATTTAGGTACAGATTATAGTGCCATTGTTATTAAACACTGATTTTGCGTGTGGATTTGAAATCGGCATCCACGTCTGATGGGTTGCGCGCCCTATTGTTCCTTCCCCGGGGACTTTGCGATCGAGTTCGAGGTATTTTCTTGAGCATGGAGGATACCAAGGGTTGGACAGCATAAACGCCAATGGTCATCGTTGCCCAAACAAAAACACCCACTGTAAACAGGTGTATGAAGAAGATTGTCAAAAACAGCTTTGGTTTGCCCATGATGCGATTTGTGACCTTCTGGGCACGGGCGCCGGTGGCACCAGCAGGATCTGTGGGAGAAGTGTTGAAATTCCACTTTTTGTTCACATACATTGGCTTGTCTTTGCCGACTGCCTTGTTGAGTCCTACATGTTCACATCGTTGACCGACGTTTCCTTCAGCTGCAATATCGTTCACAATCAAGTTAGAAGAAGCTTTGTTCCGATTCTACAAACACGCATAGCATGAACAACACTCACCTGGATCGCCGTCATCGTACATGGCTCCCGTAGAACGGAGGAGTTCTACGGGATACAAAGCCGCTCCATTGAAAGCCGAAACGACTCGATACAAGTCCTCGTCGATGCGTTTTCGATCGTTCCACATAATGGATATAACACGCGTAGGAGAAAGAGCATCGCATTCGCTACGCCATCGTTCCCCCGGAGGCATCAATTCACAGAGTCGATGGGTCCAATCTTCGAGCCCCTCGTCCTCAGGGGTACTGTATTGTCGAAACGCATTCAAATCATAGGGGGTGGAGAGTCCGCCATAGCCAGTAATCCACAGTTGGTGTCCCGAGCATGCCACAGGATGATCCGGTTTGGATCCTAAAGTATGAAGAATTCCAAGGGGAGAAAATGGAACCCCCAAGTCGACATCCATGACCAAAACATGGCTGAAATCCTTGTATTTTGGGTCATGGGTAATGTACTGTACGGCCATGTTGCGGTAGTTGTGCATTTCTCCAATTTCACCACTGTAGTCGTATGCCGGACCGGTGGCAGCGTCACGATGCTTACGGTTGAGTTTGCAATCGACAACTCCCTCGCATTCCATGACGTCGACAAAATAGTTTTTGTCTTTGACTTCGGCGGCCCACTGTTTGAACCCTTCCCGCGTACCGTCATTACTGTCATTTTCAAACACCACGAGAGCAACCTCCCGGAAGAACGGGGCGATACTCTCGATATTGGTTCGGAGTGCAGGGATATCTTCCCGCATATTTCTTGCCAGCACGTTGACGACAATGGAATGCGTTTTGGCGTAATTTTGCCCCGCCACGACGGCATTTCTGTCTTTGAAATTATGTGGGGAGAGTGCTCCAGAACTGAGTACTTCCCATTCCCTGTCGCTCAAACACAAATCACTGCGGTCCCTGCAAATGTTATTAATGGCGGGTAGGATGTCTTGGTAGTCGTAGACGTGGAAGCTACCCCATGCCAACGGGTACCACAACCAACTGGGATAGACAATAGAGTAGGGACCAATGATTCCCAGGATAACCAGAAGGACGAACAGGGTCACCCCTGCAATACTGTGGAATAAGCGTTGGCGCGAAGAGAGGGCATAAGCCTTGGCCTTTTTGACATATCCCGAAATGGGTTGAACGGGCAACTCTGCTGCCAGTTTGGCTGGGTCTGAAGGACAACTGGTGATGACAAAGAAGGGATCACCACTGGTATCCATTGCAGTAGGAGATCTGGAGGAGGAGGGCGCTGTGGCAGGGATAGATGTCGCCAACTCCACGTACAGGAATGCACCGGCAAATGTGAAAAACATAATGGAGAGACTGGAGCTGGAAAGGAGACCATCCCACGCCGTCCAGATAGCAATGGCATAGTTTCTTGGTGAATAGGCCGGGAAGAGAGTTCCAAAGGCCATCAAAGGGACTGCGATAAGAGATACCACTGCGGCAGCTAACTTGCTCTTGGGAGAATCGAGCATATTGCGAAAGATCTGCCACCGAGCAAAGGTATCTGGACTCAGTGAATTGCCCCGGTAGTGCCCCTTGTCCATCTTGCTGTAGTTATCTCCTTCGTTGCTGGATTCGGATCGACTCAACATGAGAGAGCGCTGCATCTCGCTATCTTTGGCATCTTGTCTCTGTACTCTGGATTGGCCATTCTCGACACTGGGGGTGTATAGATGATTGTGGTCGTCCATCACACTATTGGGACTATTGCTGGTGAAACCGCTCGGAGGCATGGGAAAACGGTGCTGTGGAAGAAAGAAAAGGGTATCCAGGTACAACAATAGCACTCGCAGACAGCTATTATTGCTAGCTACTATGGTTGATGCTTGGTGTGTTTGCTGAAAAGTGAGAAATTGCCATGTACGGTGCAAGGTTTTTGCATTTCGTGGGAACGTCTTTGCTAGCTAGCTTGTGCTGGTGCCGTGGCCGAATTGGAATAGACCAAAGCCGCAACAATTTTGGCTTCCTGAACACGCAGTGTCACGTTTTGAATAAGGAGACGGAAGTTTTGAAACGGCAGCAGTTAGACTTAAAGAATTATTATTGGGGTATTCGTAGGCATCTTTAACCTTACCTGGACAATCTATTTTAGGATTAAGGATTCCTTCAGAAAGAGAACCGGTCAATCGCTGATCCAAAATAACAATATTATTGCTATATCTGGTAGCTAGGATACCCATCAAAAGTTTGGACGACAGCATGCAACGGACCTTTTTCGATACAGTAGAGTTTCGATCTATCTCGACGTTGTGTTAACTTGGCCAAGACAAAGATAATAGGCACTAATCAAAGGATACCCACTGTTTTGGTTGATTACTGTTGGTTAACTCTAGTCTGGAAGCGCCGAGTAGCATTATCTCGAAGGCAGATTCTCACATTCCCACGCTACATTCTCGCCCGAATCGAATCACAAACAGAACAGAACACGCATGATGTCAGGGGGCGCTAATACGGAGGGTGAAATCGTTCCCTTTGATCCCACAGATCACGATGTGATATCCACCAAACTACGAAGTTGGAATCTAGGACATCCCGGAAACCTGGAATACGCAAATCTATTGCTACAATATGCTCGCAAGATGCCTTCGGCTGGAGCCGCTGACTATACAGCACTGCAGAACCAATATGCTGCTGAGATTGTAAACATTGTCGTCGAGCAACGTGGTGGACGTTTTCTTAAGATTCAAGAAGGAGAAGTGTACCCCGCCTATTGTACCCTCATGGACCACAAGGCTAGCATCCACAAGGTCTTCCATGGCGTCAAGAATAAGCACTTGGTCATTCTCAAACGAGGAAATCCACCCACTCCCACCAAGGAACAATCACTCAAGCAACAGCAACGACTGCGGGAGTTACGGAGTATGCCACGCGATGAACCCAAGCCACCACCACCACCTCCACAGCCCCTGGCACCACCCATCAACAAGCCTATCAGTAAGCCCAGCAAACCTAGCAGCAAGCCTGGCAAGGGCACCAAGAAGGCAGTCCGGCCGAAACCAAAAGCCAAGGCAAAGCCAGCGGCAGACGAAGTTATGTCAGCCACTACCATTGGTGCCACCCAGTCACCCAAGCGCCAACGTCGCAAACGACAACGAGCAGATGACTCTCCTAATTCTCCTGCGAATGCTAACAATAAGAAACAGCAGAGTCAGCCCATTGTTCGCTATGAAGCACAACAGGGTGCAAGTGGGCAAATCAATCCGTATGCTTTGGAATTGATCTCATATGTCTGCAACAATCATGCCACTCTTGACAGAAACAGCCTTGAGGCTTGGTCGTCTATTCTGGAAGAGCCCGTCTCAACCTATATTGCACAGCAAGAACCCGAAAAGGAACGACGGATACGGTTGCAGTTGCGACATCGCATATTCGCGGCCAAGGCCATGCACATGCCGGTGATTGAATTTGCCAAGCAAATACTCCAGGTTTGGGGTGGATCCTTGTCCGAGGTTATCATTGATAACACTGCCAACACGACCAAACAGGCAGAGGCAGAGCCCCCAGTCATGGATAGTACCAATGTAGAGATGATACAATCTCATCAGCATGCCATGAATGATGCAGCAGTGACAGCAGCACTCAACAACCCCTTGGCAATTGGGTATGGTATGAGCGGGGCTGCTCATAATAATGACTCGTCCTCAACATCCTCAGATTCGGATAATGAGGGTGCATGCCGACCTCGTGGCATTCCACAAAAAGAGCCTCGTGCCATGCCACAAAAGGAGCCTCGACGGGCAATGGTGGGGGACGGTGGTAATGGTGGGAACTTTCCCAATACTCCTGGCTCTATGGAAAGACCAACCCCCACCCACGGTACTAGTGATATTGCACGCGCCCTGTGGAGCTTACCAGTCAATAATGATGACGATGAGAATGGTGTAGCTGTTGCTGGCGAGGCTGAGAATGGCGATGGCAGCAGTAGTGATGAGGATGATGAAGAAGACATTGATGAAAATGACACTGGTGACCACCACAACCACAACCACGTACAAGTACAAGTACAAGGCAATGACAGCGGTAACGAGAGCTCTGATGCTGGGTATGGGACACCCAATGAATATGCGCCGCCCCACCAGCAAATAGGTATGATTGCAGCACAACAATCAATTATGGAGAATGGTGACAGTGATGATGGTGAAGGACAGAGGATGAATCAAGGTGATTTTGGTGAACATGATGGCATGTACATGTAGGAAGGCAAGCAGATGGGGCTTCATGTGTTGATTGTGACGATATTGTATGATTCAGACACGGTACAGTAGCATCTAGATTTCTCTTTTGTTCGTTTGTGCACACCTCCCCTTGTTGACAATGAGAGGCACAAGAGCGTGGTTGTTGACATGGGTTCACATGCTACTTTGAATGCAAACCTGCCTTCCATCTTGACCAACAGGAACTGCAGTGTTGATCTACAGTTCTGGGAGGCGTTTTGACCATGAGGTACCTTGTTTTAGTTAGTATCAGGTAACCCTTCCGTCAATATTATGATTACTTCGAGAAAAATAGATGCCACATTTATCGTCGAACTATGAAACTTGTGCCATCACCAACAAGCTAGTTGATCTGGGGTTGACACATTCTGACTTAGCATACTTACTGGCATAGCAGCTCTGAGGACACGGATTCCAATGAATGGAAAGTTGGCATTGGCTAATTGATCAACACAGAGCTGACATGTGGCTACCAACAAAAATGTTCAACCTACCATCAGAATCCAACTAGCTAGGGCCAGTTATGCCAGTGTATAGTCTGACGAGAAAAAACTTGTAGTGCCACCATGGTACCAGCTACTAGCAGGAACTAAAGCAGCAAGCTTTGACCCAATAGTGTAGGGTGAAAAGGCCATGATCTGTCTCTGCAAGAAACAAGATTAGCTACTTTGGAGGTCTCAAACAAACAAATAAATGCTTCAACTACTTGTGGTTATCAACCCAACCAACCAAAGAATAGAATGGATCAGCCAACAGTAAGCCTCAATGTGACTGCACAGACCTTCTCAACACCACCAAAGACTGCTCTGATTCTACCCCCTGCGCCTCCACTTTCCACAAGCAGTTAGTTGCAGAACAGGGTCATGGGGGGACCTTTTGTGTGCTTTAGTGGGATAGTGGAAAAGTGCCTGATTAGTTCTGGAACAGTTGGAGCCTGTAGGTTATAAAATTTGGCTACTATGGGTTTGGGGAAGACTAAGCAGACAGAGGAGTCAAAATTGAGGGCATCAATCAAAGGAAGTGAGAGACAGGAACCAATAATGGAGTGGACCAACTGAAGGGATGAGCAGGAAAGAAGGGAGAAGAAGGCAAGGGATTGGGGAACGAAGGAAAGGGCAAAGGCAACTGATAGAGGGCGAGAGCACCATGATCATCCCCGAGCGAGGAGCTCATTGTTGTTACAGGAATACGGGGAACCACGGAGGCATATCGCAGCTGCTCTAGCGGGGCAATGCTCAATCGGTCAAAGCCATAGGTAGCTAGACTACGTGGCTAGGAGCATGTCCTTCTAAAGAGCTTATTAAGTTCTCAACCACCTTGCGTTTCAGAGAGCCACCATTACATCATTGCAGTGACTTCCAAGGCAGATATTGGTCGCATCATGTTCACTACAACGGTACTGTACAATACCCTCAGCTGCATGGCCTTATCTTCAATGTATTTCACAAGCCTACTAGTATATTGAAATGAAGTACCAGTACCTGAATGTTTCAAAAACCAAAATCTCTATATGATTGCTTTTATTCTTGATATTATATTATTGCATATGCCGTGTAATAGTAGCAGTGGGTAGCTTACGAGTCCGCTTGGCACGGACAGCTTCCATAGTGGGAGTAGCAGGCGGATGGAACGCACATGGTTCCTTGGTTGTCGTCGTTCTGGTGGGGGTTAGTGGTGGAGGTTGTTCCCGCTCCTGACTGTTTCGCCGAATCCGCCCTTGATAAGCGACCCCCGACGAGGCAATGTCTTCGACATGTCGTTTGAGGTGAGTACCATAAAAGAGTGCCGCCTTGGTTCGGTATCGTTGCCGTGCCATTCCCTCGCCAATGTTGTTTCCCATTTCGTGTCGTACAAAGAATCCGTGGAGCTGATCATTGCCTCCTTCGAGCATGGCCAGGATTTCGTGTTGCGTCCAGGCATCCATATCCACGGATCGGACTTTGGAAATGCCCACTCCGTAGGATCGATGACGACCACTGCAATGCACACAGAGTAATACGCCGTACGTGACACTGGCCCATTGGGGACGAGGTGTCCCGCAATCGACACAAAGGAGATTCCCAGGAAGACTGTACATCATGGCGCGACACGCCGAGGGAAACTCGTGGTGGAAGGGTACGCATTGTTTCGTGGCTTCCAACTCGGTCGCCGCGAGGGTCAAGAGATTGTCGCTGGTTTTGGTCATGATACCGTTGTATGTGGGTATATTTGTTCTTCGCTAGTAGCTCTAGCTGGTATTATGATTAAGCTGATAAGCTCAGCCTCTTGTCGTCGCCTCTACTCCTGCTACGTTTGTCACAACAACAACAACAACAACAACAACAACATGCATGTATGTGTTACAGCATGTATTTTGTATTTTCTTGGAACTCGGAAGGCAGCAGAAAATGCAATGCAACGCAAAGCAATCGCAATGCTGATGATATGATGACAGCTGGTCCAGATCTGATGATGATACAGTACCCTTCCGTAGACAACAAAGCGAAGCACAATTTTTGGAGTGGGAGTTGGTTTGAATTTGTGTGAGACGGCGAGAGCGGCGTCGCTTCCTTCGTTCGGCAACAGGACAAGCCGGTGCCTTCGTGTCTCTAAATAACCAAAACTATTTAGGGAGAAATTTTGGGGATGCCGCCGTCAAATATGTGGAGTTGGGCGTTGGCTTCGGAGAGGCAGAGTGTGACGCAATAGAGGTCGGAGAGGCAGAGGATGACGCAATAGAGACGAATAAATGATTCACGAAGCAATCATGACAAGATTGGGTTCACGAGTGTGTGAACCGTGCGCATAGCATAAGCGCAAAGGGCACATTGGGTCCACAATGGCGGTCGTTCCGGCAACACTCATCGTTACTTGCCCCCGTTACTCCGGTCTATTGAAAGAACAACAGTACATCACTACCTTTTACAACCATGACATTGACGGAAGCGGCCAAGAAGATTTGTGCATCGCAGGGATGCGACAAGGCGGTAACGTCGAACTTGGCTTGCCCCAAGTGTTCCCAGCTGGGGTTGTCTCCTGCCTATTTCTGCAGTCAGGACTGTTTCAAGTCCAACTATTCCGCCCATAAGCAGGTACACAGTTTGGCCAAGCAAATCATTGCCGCTCAAGGGTAAGTTATCTTTCTGTTGATTCTTCGTTTGGTAGATGATTATCCTAACTAACTTAATGTTTCTTTCTCTCGCTATTATCATTATCATCAATCGGTAGCACACAACACCGCAAGACACCTCCTCGCGATGGGGTATCCTGTGGTTTGGATGCTCCCGAGGACGAAAAACTCTGTCTGCCCGAATGGGCCAAGAATTTTAGTTTTTCGGGACCCCTCCGTCCCTGCCTCTACTCTCCCCAACGTCAAGTTCCCGCGTCCATTCGTCGACCCGACTATGCCAATGATCCCGCCGGGGTTTCCTACAGCGAACAACGCGACAAGACATCCCACAACAATATTCGAATTTACACCTCCAAAGAGTTGGATGGAGAGACCGGACTTCGTCATGCCTGTCGGATGGGACGAGAAGTACTGGATGTGGCCGGAAAGGCGCTGCGACCGGGAGTCACCACGGATGAAATTGATCGGATCGTTCATGAAGCTTGTGTCGAACGAGATTGCTACCCGTCGCCGTTGAATTATTACAATTTTCCTCGTTCCGTCTGCACATCCGTCAATGAAGTTATTTGTCAGTAAGTAGTGAAGAAAATGCATCGCCATGAATGAATTCACTTTTGGATGGATGAAGCTGTTTTGGTTTTTCGTGGACTAACCCAACTCTTTGACTATGCTCGACACAGCGGAATCCCAGATTACCGAGAAATTCAAGATGGTGATATTGTGAATTTAGACGTGACAACCTACAATCGGGGTGGATACCATGGTGACTTGAACGAAACTTTCTGCGTCGGAAATGTGGACGACGAAGGACGCAAACTAGTCGAAACTTCCTTCAATTGTCTCGGAGCTGCGTTGGCACTCATCAAACCAGGGACGCTCTATCGTGATTTGGGGACTGCCATTCACAAGGTGGCACAATCCAGCAAGTGCAGTGTGGTCCGTACGTATTGTGGACACGGCATTGGAAGTCTATTTCACACCATCCCCAATGTACCGCACTATCACAAAAACAAAGCCAAGGGAGTCATCAAGGCTGGACATGTCTTTACCGTAGAACCAATGATCAATTTGGGCAACCCCGGGGATTTCACCTGGGGTGACAACTGGACCGCATCGACGACCGATGGAAAACGCAGTGCCCAATTCGAACACACCATTCTAGTCACGGAGGATGGATACGATATTCTGACTGCGAGAGAAAATGAGCCCGTCATGACTTGGAATCCCGATCTGATCAACCGCTAAACTCTGTCAATCAGAAGACGATCATGGGTTGCCAGCAAAAGACTGGAAAGGATGTAATTTGGTTTCCGCGTCCAAGTTATCTAGACTTAAAATTAGCTAGCAACTCGCTTGACAAGCAATCCCAATACGCATCGCACAGACTTACTACTTAGTCCATCCGCTTCACACTAGCTGATTAGACATTCATGGATGGGACTGGCCGTGCAAAAGATGCTGCCAAGGACACCCCGTGAAATGCCGCAAAGACACCCCTTGAAAGGCTAGATGCAACTGGCGGTTGTAGTACATCACTGTATCTTTCTTCAAGAGGGTACGCACCGCCAATGCTGAGTCGAGTCTGTGGCTGTGGCTTTGAATTTTCATTCGACATGAAGCCCGCAAACTAGCAAGCTACACTGTAGCAAACTACGAGGATTTCCCAACCGGCATCATTCTTGCCTGGCACTGGCAAAGTGCTTGGTCCTCGATATGTCGTCATGAAGTCGTCATGGACTGCGTTGGCATTGTGCTTGGTCTTAGAGAGTGTCGTCATGGAGTCGTCATCATACGCAAACCAATGGCTCGCTCAACCAAGCGAAATGGCAGATGAAGACGCAACTTGCCAACGACCTGACGTGTTCTCGTTAGCCAATCAAAAGGCTTCAGACTTTTACTCGCGCCAAAAGATTCTAAATCCTACTTGCCTCTGAGTCTTGAATGAATCTCCGAGTTCAACTTGCTCACAAATTGGAACAAAACGCCATTTGGTGTACTGCCGGATGGATGCCCATTCCGACCTGACGTGGCCATCCAACTGCTGTCCTTCTTCGTTGCTTGTTGCTGTCCTCCGCTCTTTGCGTCGCCCTTTCGGCGTTGTTCTAGCTAGCTAGCTAGCTAGTCGTTCCAGTAGCGGCTCCAAGTGCGTCCTCCGATAACACGCCGGCTGGTCAGAGTCAGGGAAATTTTTATCTCGGGACGCCACTGATTCTCATAAATCAAACATCAAAACAAAATCCATCAACCATCAACAACTACGCCTCTTTTTTAAAAAAAACTACAATGAGTCTCCAACAACAACAAAAACCAATGGCCACCGCTGCCGCTGCCCCTCCAAGTCTTTTGACTCAAGTTGGTATGGCTGGAACTGCAGCTGTCATCACTGTCTCGTTCATCCACCCAATCGATGTTGTCAAGGTGAGAAACTATTGGCAGGAATCTCGGAAAATAAATCTTCCGCCAAATGAATCGGTGATGGGAAGTCATGGAAAACAAGAAATGGCTTCTGTGAAACATAACCGAAAAACTTCGATTGATTGTTGGTGTTGCATTGGCGTCATTTGATAGCAGAGTCTTATTTTTAAAAAGGAGCATTGGACTCACCATCATTGTTTTTCCTTCTTTCACCAAATCATATCATTAGACTCGCATTCAAATCTCTTCGGAATATGGAAAGCTTGGAATGGGAGGAACCATCAGCAAGATCACCAGTAACGAAGGCGTTATGGCTCTGTGGAAGGGAGTCAACGCTGCATGGCTTCGTGAGGCTTCTTACACCTCTCTTCGGCTGGGTCTCTACGAACCTGTCAAGGTTCTCGTCGGTGCCAATGACCCTGAAACCACAACCTTCCTCAAGAAATTCGCTGCTGGTAGTGCTGCCGGAGCCATTGGATCCTTGGCCGGTAACCCCTTTGATGTCTTGAAGACCAAGATGATGGCTTCTGCTGGAAAAGAGGTGAGTTTGCGGTGTTCTTCTCGGTTATTCCTGAAGTTGTCCTCAATAATGGCAACTTCGATTCCTTGCCAATGGTAACTAACAATATTCTCCATCACACTTGACAACGATAGGTCCCATCCATTGGAAGGACTGCCAAGGAGCTCTTTGCCGCTCAGGGGATTCAAGGATTCTACCGTGGTATTGACTCCAACATTGCTCGTGCTATGGTCTTGAACGGAACCAAGATGGCATGTTACGATCAAGCCAAGGGATACGTTGTCGCCACCACTGGCTTGTCCAAACAATCTATTGTCACACAATTCCTTTCCGCTGTCGCTGCTGGTTTCTTCATGACATGCACCGTGTCTCCCTTTGACATGGTCCGAACCCGTCTGATGAACCAACCGTCCGATGCCAAGATCTACAACAATGCCGTTGACTGTATGATCAAGATTGCCAAAAACGAAGGTCCCGCGACCTTCTGGCGTGGATTCTTCCCCATCTGGTCTCGATTCGCCCCCACAACAACAATCCAGCTTGTCATCTTTGAGCAGCTTCGTGGTATGATGGGAATGAAGTCCATCTAAGAAAGGATGCTACCATCTCTCGCTATTGACTTGTAAATGTTTGTTTGGAACGTCGCTGGAGGCAATAGCGATCTCAATCAAGTGAGGAGGCCACAGGACGCGGATTATCCAAGTTGCTTGCTCCAGCGACAAGTGCACCCGATACAAAGCAAATGAAGAGATTTTTTCATATCATCACCCTCATCATACGGAACCAAAATAATTGTTAATAACCACACTTTTTTGCACAGAAAGGCAAAGCATTGTTGTCTGGTAGCTCCCATCATGCCATTGGTTGGTCACACCGAAGCTTCAGTCGACCACTCAACTTGGGTAACGTTGGCTCATCACTCAAGTCGAACATTGCCAAGTCTCATGTCGTTCGGCCAGGGCATGCAAGCAACGAGATACATGCTGCCGGCAGGTACTTGCATTTGATGTGGAAACACCAACTATCTCTCCATCAAAACGGCCAGATAATACCAGGGATGGCGATCCATACGAATGCAACGAAATCTATATATGGTGCCTGCCATCGCAATCCCACATTTGATGAGCACACCCGCAGTCCAAGCACTGATGAGTCGACTCTCATGATTGATGGGAGACAACAGGGTCGATGCAAACTTACTTGCAACCAGCCGATGTCTGGCCTGTGAGTTGACGCTTGATCCAGGCAGGAAAATTCGCTTAGTTCAGTCGGTCAGTCTTTGCTATGTAGAATTATGTTTTAGTTCCTAAAGACTGCGTGATGAGGTGCAACAACACCATTTGCTTGGCTTGCCCTTGGCGGCAAACAGGAAAGCAGAACAGAATTAAAAGCAAGTAAGCGGTTCGCTTTCAAGAATCCAGAAATTCTACTGTACCGAAGGGGGGCCCAAAGTAAGGAAGGACAGCTAATTAGCATTGTCGGGAACTCGCTGCTGTTTTATTTATTATTTGTCAGTGTTTCCAAGTTTCTCGGCTTCCCGTCTCAACAATTCCAGTTGAGCTCTCTGTTCTTCCTGTAGTTGCATATCTTTGGGTAAATCTCTTCCAAAACTCGCGGCTTGCGTCGTTTGCGCGACAGGATCGACCATGGAGCTCAAATCACGGGTCCGTGCCGTCTTCAATAGTTCTTCTACGTAGCTTTCCCATTCTCGGAAAAATGCCGTGAGATGCTCTGGTTTGGCCGTCTTGTGCAATTTGAATTCCGATTGGACGTAGGTATCTCCCAGTTGCTTCATTTCGGGAGGGAGACATCGCTTGTGGGCTCGCAGTATGGATCGGTAAAGACCAAGAGCGCGTTGGCGGCCTGATACTGTTGCTGTCGATGCCATGGTTTGGATGATCGGATACAGCACTACGCTTACAGTAGACTTCTTGCAGATTGTAGAGCACCAGCAATGAGATCTGTCAACAAAATGATTCAGCCACCGTCGTGGCCTTCTCATGTTCAAATAAAACGGCAAAGATGGATTTGCGATGCACGTATCAACTGCCTCCAGCCACCATTCATCCAAATCTGAAGACACCACCGACCACATCCAACCCAAACCAAAAGAACTAACAATTGACCATTTATACTATTTGACCATCCCCAAAAGCCATTCCTACCATGACATCCTCCAGCCCCGATACATCGTCTGTTTTGGAAGGACTCCAACGTCTGAGTATTTCCTGTCAAGAGTTGGACGATCGTTCGTCGGCCCCCTTGGGCCATTTTCAAGACATTCCCCGCGACATTCAGCAATCTTACGAGTGTATCCTCCAAGGAGCCAATTTGGTGCACGCCACATCCACCAAATTCACCTTGGTGGGGAAAATGTCGCAAGAAGGAGACGAAGCCAACAAAATTGCCCAGGACTTGTTACGAGGCTGTCAATTGATTGCCACGGGAGCTTTGGTGGTTGGCAACAATGCCTATGGCTGTTCCAGATCGACACGACAGTACACCAAACGAGCCGCACGGTCCGTCGTGGCCAGTGTCATTCAATTGGTGGAAATGCTACTCCATCATCCCGACGCCAAAGTGTTGGAAAAAGACAATACTCTTGCCGCACAAAAATGTGGGGCTGTTTGGCAAACCTGTGACCAATGGATCCAGAAAAAGGTTCCACAGGGAAATCGAAATGCCATGCGAAGAGATTTGTTTACATGGATGATGGAATGCAATGAAACCATGCAGGAATTTCAACAAATGATTGATAGAGGGGCAGCAGCTTCCACCACTGCAGAAGAAAATAATAATGATAATGACAATCCACAAACAGAAAAACATGATGACAAGGAAACAACCTTTGAAGAATTCCTCTGCCAAATGGCGGCTGGAAATCAGGAGGAACAATACACAGCAAAGGAGTTAGAAATGGCCAAACCAGCTGTAGCATTGATCAAGTGTTCTCGAGGGTCCATTAATGTCGTCCTCAAGGCATGTGAATCGGCGGCCAAACAATTAACAGTGCCTGCAAAAAGCAAGACTGTTTTGGAATTCTTGCAAAAGGCACACGATTTGGCACGGGTGGTAGGAGAAGGCATGACAGATCTGGGCACCTTGCTGTATCCCACAATATCCCTGGAGGATATCGAACGCCAAGGTGCCAAGCAAACGCAATCCATGGCAGCAGTGCTAGACTATGTTTTGGACTCTGCCGCGGCAATGGAATTGGATGAGGAAACACTCGAGTTGGCCAACAAGATTCGACCCAATCTGGATAAACGACATGGGGAACTCCAAACGGCCATCAAGGAGGCAAGGAAATAATGAGACTATATTATAGTTTCTAATTCAAGCGTACCGATATCAAGCAATTGATTGAGGAGTGGGTATTTGTAGCCGTGCCTTGTCAGTAGCCCGTGAATCCATGACCCTTTGTCTTTTGCTCTGATACATCTTCTGTGCACCACTCCGTACAAACCACTAACTCATCTACCGCAAGTCTAACAACCCAAGTGATCCAGTTATCTCCAATTGAAGAAATCTAGTGGGTATGCTTGGGTCTATAGTCTTTACATTCTATTTTGCGCAGAAGCTATTACGGCAGACCCTACCAAGGGATTGCTTTGCCATGACGAAAGAATCCACCCGTGGGACCATTCTTGTCGAGTGTACAGGCCCACACTACCGAGGCGGCACCCTCTGGAATGGGTCCACCTCCCGCTCCTCCCATGTCGGTGGCAATCCAACCCGGACAAACGGCATTGACCCGCATTGTTGAAGAAAGTTCCCGTGCCAACTTGAGTGTCAAGGCATTCAAGGCTGCCTTGGAGACACCGTAGGCGGGTGTCCCTCCACTCATGCCCGAAAGAGATCCGGCACCGGAACTGACATTGACAATGCGTGGATTGTTGGATTTGTGGAGGAGTGGCAACATGGCAGTGGTACATCTCCAAGGACCGTACAGGTTGGTTTCCATGGTGTTTTGGACATCTTGTAGATCCACCGAAATGGCACGTTCGTGATCGTCATAGTTGATGCCTTTTAGATGTAACAGAAAAGAAGGGAATATATCTATAAAATGAGAGGGCTCCAGCACATATCATAATGCAAGGCTCGACTTAAATAAATTTGGAACAACCCTCTGTACCTACCTGCGTTGTTGACTAGAACATCCAACTTTTGATACTTGGATTGGATCTTTTTGGCTGCTTGATCTACCGACGCCTGATCGGTGACATCAATTTGAATGGGTGTAATGGCCGAGTGTCCAAGTTCCTGGACGGCCTGTTGCCCCTTTTCCAAGGATCGAGACCCCAACAAGACTTGATAGCCCTTGTCGGCTAGTTGTTTGCAGACCTGTTGAGAAAAAGGTTGAGATGATGAGGATAAGCATTACAGTTTGGTCGAACCATTGCAATTGTCGTTTCGTATGTACCTCCTTTCCAATTCCCCGATTGGCACCTATTGCGTTCATGGCGGAAGCAGTATTGGAGCAGCATGTGAGAGAAAAGAATGATAATGAATGCCATGCCACTTCGTTCGTACCGGTAACATACCTGTGACAAGGGCAACATTCATGGCGGCGACTTGGTTTTGACTGATAAATAATATAGCGGACAAGGTAAGTGAGAGAAGTACTTTGCAGAGAATCATTTTGGTTTCATGACAATACTAAACCTGCCCTTCAAGCCCACAGGAAGGAGGGAGAAGCAAGAAAAGCTACCGAAAAATGAGGATCCGTGGCTCAAAAGAAAGATGACACCCATTCATGACTGAAAGATCCAAAAGCTTCCACAGCCATCAAAATAATCGAAAAGCAAGCTCCATCACTCCATTCTCATCTGTTACTTCTTGGTGCAATACAGTAGCATAAAATATAGTAGCATAACCTCGGCAGTCTTGCTGCCAGAGCCCTCAACCCCTTTAATTGTTTTTCCTGCTACGGTGGTCCCTGCAGGTATAAGGGTAGGGTTAGAATACAAATAAGTCAGCAAAAACTAAATAAGTATTCTGGGATGGTGCTTTTAAACCAGCTAAAGCTATTTACATGCATCCTAGTAGGGGGATCTGCTTCTACCAGGAAAAACTCTAAAGCTAGCAAAAGCTATATAACTAGTATTCTAGCTAGCTTGGGGTATCTGCTTCTAGCTTGCTATGGGAATCTGCTTCTAGCTAGCTAAGCGCAAGTTAAGCACTAGCTAGCTAAGCACTACAGGTATCTGCTTCTAGCTAGCTAGCTAATAGGGGTATCTGCTTCTACACTGAAACCTTTCTGCCGAGGTCACACAGCTCCGCTGGCTTAATAATATCCCATCCGCTATTTGCCTCATCGACACGATCAAAACCAACTACCGGTACATGTACACGATGAGCGTCAGGTTAATGAGACTACCGGTATCCCTCTTATCATGCTGCTTGCTTCTGTTGACGCCTCTCTCGGATTCCTTTGCACCACCAAGATACCCTGCTTCACGAGCAGCACCCCTCATGAGTGGCTATGGCATTACTGAGGATTATTCATGGAAAGAAGACGCTCTGGAAATTGAGTTGACCGTCCAAGTACCTCCTGGTACACAAACCAAAGATGTCCATTTCAAGGCACGAGCCAACAGCATTGATTTGCGCGTCGATACCACCACACTGGATAACAACAACAACAACAATAATAATAATACCAAACAACAACAACAACTAATTCTCCTCGACGGCAGTCGCAAACTCCGTGGTCGCTTGTCACTCGATGGGACCTTTTGGACCTTTTCCGATCGTCGTCGCTCCATTACCATGACACTCGAGAAATATTTAGCAGCCGCCAACGAGTACGATGTCGTCGATTACGATTGGAAGGGCATTTATCCCGAGGAAGAAATTCTGGAATCCAAATACGACGAACCCGAAATGCTCAATGTCAAGGAATATGCCGCGTCCTTGGGCGTCGATGTCGACAACATTAACCGAAGTATGGTCGATGAAACCATGTTTAGTTCCGGATTGAATCTCACCCAAAAGACACTCGAACAATTGACCGACAAGGGGTATCTGGAGCAAGTCACACAACAAGCCGATGGCAGAGAATATCAAACCAATCCGGAAACGGGAGAAAAACAAGACTTTGCAATGGATGCAACAACGAACAAAAAACCAAAAGATCCCACCAAAATTCAAATCCCCTTTCTCGATACCCAAGCACCTTGGCAGCAACAGCAAACACCACCCACCGTGCCCGTCGCCATTGACGAAACAACAAAGGCACCCGTGGTCGTCGATCCAGAAACCCTCTCAGAGACAGTAGTACAACAATCCCAGCAACAAACTCAAGAAAAGAAGAAGGCACCCAAACAAGATCCACTCTCGGTAGCCGATCCCATTGAACAACTCACCGTCAAACGACTCAAGGAAATCCTCAAACAGCAAGGACTCAAAGTTTCGGGAAACAAAAAAGAACTGCAAGAACGATTACGAGATCAAGTCAATTCCATATTGACGACGACGACAAAGAAATCATCATCAACTTCCAAAGCAAACAACAAAGACGAGGAAGGAGAAGGACTAGTGAGTCCATAATTTGGAGCACCATCGGATCGTTGGGGCTGCATTGTGGATGGAAAGCGCCAGGCAAAGTAGCCGGTACAGAAGACGAACGGATTGACACACCAATAGCGACCGAGATTCAAAAGAGAGGGCGCGAACGAAGGGTGGCGTTCTGCTGCACGGCCCATTGCCTTGTACTGTATCAGTATCGGCCATCAGTGACTGCTGCCTGATCACAGTAGAGTACCGCGTTCTTCTTGGACAAACAAACAAACAGCCGCGTTCGTGCAAAGGTTTTCGTGGGTCCTCTGCTGTGTCTAATCAAACTCTAAAATTGTAGAAAACAGTTTACTTAAATTGATGTCCAAGTGAACCAAATTGTTGCGATTCGATTCTGCGCCATCCAAGCAATGGGCAATAATCATCATCGGTGACACAACACTCACTTACTTGAGAGAAATGACGACACAAGAGCCCGATTTGGGTCCAACCGCAAGTTATTTAGCAGCGACTCATTTGATCCCTACGGTATGATCATGCATCTTCAATAGCTGCAGCTCTACACTACAGAAATGGACAAATGAGATTGACCAAGAAGAGCTCCAAGAAGAGTGAAGGTTGTCGGTACGTAATAATTGGAGGCTGCTCTGAGGGCTTAAGCGTGGGCAATATCCACGACTGAGGAAACAGCCACAACAAACAACAACCCAACCAACTTTAGAAGCCAAACAAACCAAAACCACTTCACCCAACACACAACACAATTGCAAGCGACGCAACGACAAATTGGAAGAGAGCAATGGAGGATGGAAGCAATCCGCCCTACTTGGCGGTTCTCCGCCATTCGGTCCGCTTGGACATGGTTGAAGAAGACGGGGAAGATGATGTACCGTGGCCCGATCGACAAGAGCGACCATGGGATACCCCCATTACGGATTACGATCTTCCCCGAACAGTTTTGAAAGCGGCGTTGCCACAGAACCACGAGATTACGGCCATCTATTCATCGCCCTTTCGACGCTGTTTGCAAACCGCCGCCGTTGCTGCTCTGCATTTGGACATTGCACAGATCTTGGTGCATCGTGGATTAGGTGAAGTCATGGGGTGTGTGCGGAACCTCCAGAACGGCGACAAGCAAGAAGACGACTATTTGATGACAGGAAAAGACTGCGAACAGACGGTCCAACTGGCCAGTGGAGGAAAGGTCACCATGAAGAGCTCCTTTCTTAAAGATACCACCACTCCGCCGTGGAATGAAACCTATTCACAATCCGCAATGCGCCTTGGAAGGATTCTTCGGGAACTCCAACGGAAACATGCTGCCATGAAACAGAGCGTTTTGGTGGTAACTCACGGCGACGCCCTGGAAGCCGCGGCGCGAGCGTTTCTTGGCCCGCCAGTGGACGGTGTCTATGACTTGGACTTTTGTGCCATGATGGTGTTGGACGCCAACCA
This sequence comes from Seminavis robusta, assembly GCA_903772945.1. Taxonomy (NCBI): domain Eukaryota; phylum Bacillariophyta; class Bacillariophyceae; order Naviculales; family Naviculaceae; genus Seminavis; species Seminavis robusta. The sequence goes on along the minus strand of CAICTM010000092.1, from coordinate 3,948 downwards.
GAAGCTGGTGTCTCATCACGGGCTAAAACTGTTAGAGTTGTAATCAAACATCATTGGTTGGAAAAACTGGGAGAGTGGGAGAGCGCTTGATCACAACCAATATATAGTTTATCACAGCCAATGCTTGCGCGGTAATCTTTCGCCGGTATACGATGTTTTGAATTGGATAGCTGCCTATGTGGGGTGTGGGTATGAAAGTAACAGTATCACAGCGTCGCATGTACCTAGCTCATTGCTCATCAACATAAACGCCGACAAGTACATGTACTGTTACATCTATCTACCGGTATCTATCTCGTACAGTCGCACCATTCACCTCTTCACCTCGTGGGTGCTTGGCTGGGGGTTGGAAGTGTTGTTATGAGGGTTGGGTTTCTGAAGGCTGAATTTGCAGTGAAACCAAACTCTCTCCCCTCATTGGTCTTACCTAAACCATACCCCAAGTTGGTACTAAGTACTTCTAATTTCACTGGGACTCGTGACAGTTACGTCAATTAGACAACACGTAATCCAATTGAACTTGGTACCATGGACCAAGAAGGGTCATTCTCGTGGATTTAGGGGTGATACTCTTTTCCTCTTGTAGCCACTTAACATCTCCTGCCCTCATGGTGGGGACCAAGCAAACTTGGTACAAGGACCAAGTCTGCTTTGTCCACTGCCCAAGCCAAAATCTCCCAAGGACAAAGCCACTTGGCATCTTTCTGCTAATAGTTACAAATAGTTACTTAGCTTAGGTACTCAAATGTACCTAGTTTATTTAGCAAAGGCTATATTTTTAAAAGAGCTCGACATATCATAGGTATGAAATTTGACCCTCGTGTAATTTTAGCTTTGAACTTGGTACCTCCCATAGTGCTAAGTTTGACAAAATCTTAGTACCACCGTCACCGTACCACCTCTTGGTACCCTTAGTACCATCAAATTTAACTGTTTTTAGTAAGTTGGTTGAAACTTGGTCCCCTTGGTACAATGTCCATTGACAGTCTTTTCATTGTACCATGGTCATTCCTTAAATACCATCATGTTGCTGAGTTCTTGGCAACACATTTTACATAATACTAGCTAGCTACTAGCTAGTAGTGTTTAATTTGCTTTTTTAAAAGCTTGCTTTTGCTTGACGCACGACTGAGCACAAGCCCGCCCGTCCCCCCTACAGTTAACGGCAAACACCAAAGGAAATGATGAGTGTGGTGGACCTCCCTAGCTAGTAGCCGACAAAAACAAAAACACGCTGAGAGCATTGTCAGTCACTCGGAGGCAGGAAATACAGTAGCAAAAAAGCACGATGGCGTCCCTAACACAAGCCAGCAAGAAGCAGAAGACGACGGACGTCTCCTCACCAGACACAGTACTTGACTTGGAAGCCTTGAAGGAGACGTGGTCTCCGGGGCGCGAACGGCGACATCAACTGGTGACAATGAAGATTGAAGGTCCTGCCGCGCTCGCCTCAACTGGTGCAGTGAAAGACACGATAATGCCTGCACGAGCGGGCCCTTTGCGTGGCGGCGACTGGATTCTTAACAAGGATGGTGGAGCAGCCACAATTAGCTTCTTCTTTCTGCACAACGGGGAGACGTATGGAATCACTGTGGGACACCTCGTGGAAAAAGTTGGAGATCCGGTTTTTTGCTTTTCGGAAGCAACAAAGCTCCCCAATCCTCTTCCACAGGACTCAGAAGTCTCAGAAGGTCATGAGATTGATGAGTCATACTTCATGCATGAGATTGGGACCGTTGTGTCCTTGTCACGCTCAACAGATTCTTTGGTCTTTGATTTGAACGGTATGGTTGCAGTTAGTGAGCCATTGAAGATGGCTCCCGGGTCGGGCATCATGGGTAAACTGAAGCTGCCGGACGTGAGGCAGGTCATGCCACCACCTCCTCCTCTGAGAGGAACGAGTCTAGTTGGATTCGGTGCTCAACGTCGTGGAGCTCACGCCAAAGTGAGGATCCCTTCGGCAACGGTTGACTGTGACCACTCGCGGAAAGGAAACATCGGCATTATTGATGCTGACGATGTTGGCAAGAAAGTTACAAACGCTGGCGATTGTGGCAGCATATTCGCTAGTCTGGATGGGACTGCGCAGTACCTCCACCACTGTGGAGGCAGCGACGACAATGAGCCTCCGTTACTCTCCTACGGATATCCAGTGTGGGAGGTCTTGAAAAGCCACAAGCATCTCGGTGGTGAAGGCGAGGACATCTTAGAGGAAGAAGAAGATGACAAGAAGACTCAAGTCAAAGAATGCGCCGTTGTTGCCTCCCCAGGAGGAGTTGCAGGACCCAAGAAAACCATCAAACACTTCCCTGGTGCCAAAATTGTGGACGCTCCTGCTCGACACGCGGTGCGATCTCTTGCCAACTTCATCCAAACTTGGAAGTCGTTTCTGGCAAAAACAACACCCCAGTCACTTTGTGTTTGAATACAAAGGCAGCGAAGAAAAATAATTAGGGAACGGGAAACCTTTATTTCGATGGCTTCTGTTGGTTGGTCTACACCCTCACTGAGTCGCGTTCGTGTACCAAATCCGAATCCCCTCCAACAGCGACGGTGCAATACACGGCTCTTAGCCTTATTCGCGACTCGATCCTAGATAGGGTTTGAGTTCGACTCATGACGTAGTCCTTCGCGAAATAGTCATTGAGACAGGGTTCTCATGACTGCTAGTCATACTAGGTTGTCGATGAAACATCGCTCTAAATATTTAGCAGCGTGGAAAGCTTCCACGCTACTAGAAAGCTACTAGCTGAAGTTTCCAGTGTTCCGGAAATGGACCGTGGAGTACGTAGAGTTATTTTCATAACTACGATAATCACACTTCGAGGCCTCCCGCGGGAGACAACTTCAATGAGCTTCACAACGATCTTTCTCATGGATTAGTTTTCGTAGCTTTCTAATCTCTCTCATAATTTCATTCTCTCAAACTCAAAACACTCGAAAGATCTTTACACTAGCTTTAGCGTAGTGCATTTTTTAACAAACACAATAGCTTTCAGCTACCCTCAACCTATTCCTTCACCATGAAGATTGCCTCAAGGAAAGCATGCGTTCACGCAACTTCGAGAAACAGTTGCGTGACAAACCCATTCTTCCTCGTCGACAATGACGAAACGAACGAGCGACGATACCGATACAACAACCTACAAACTTGCACCGTTCCTGCAGATGCAAACAGTGCCAAATATACTTCAAGGTAGCCATCATCAATGGTTCCAACACTCCGCGTCAGACCATCAATGGGCTACGAATATGGAAAGTTTCGTTGGACTCAACCTTGCATGCCGACGACAAACATCGCCTTCTCAAGGGATGACTTCCAGCTCTGCGAAGAGTGCCTACGAAGCTGGGTGTGCAGGCCATCGTGCCGTGCGTCACAACGCCCTCGACAAATTGTCTGTAAACGCAGTTGCTCCACGCGACGTGACTTCTGGAGAACCGAAGTCCAATTCCAAGTTCGTGTCCAACCGCATGGGACGTGCAGCGGAACCCGCTCTAAGCGATGATGACATCACCTTTGGAATCAACGCGGTTATCGAAGAAGCCTGCCTTACAAGGCCTCGAAAAACAGAAACGCTCATGCGTGCAAGATGCTAAGCCTAGCGAGATGACAACTCGCGCCTACATCAACACCTCATCGGATGAACACGATGAGCTTCCACGTTTTCCACCTTTCGTGCAATAACAGTTGAACCAGGACGAATTTATCGACATCATCTGTCATGGCATTCCTCGTTCCTGGATGCCCAAGATGGACGAACACGATTGATCCTTTCACTCCGGAGAGAACTCATTGGATTATGCGAGCACCACGAAGACTTGACAAAGGCAGTGATGCCAAGCAAGTTCCTCGAAGAGAACAACAGCAAGAAGTACAAGTATCTTCCAACAACGACCATTCTTCCAAGGCGAAGAAAAGTGGTGTGATTACACGAGTCCAGCACTCAC